>JAAGEH010000304.1:5283871-5404047 GCA_011751065.1 Lasiurus cinereus | reverse complement strand
TCTCTCTCTCTCTCTCTCTCTCTCTCTCTCTCTCTCTCTCTCTCTCTTTCTCTCTCTCTGCCTGTGGGACTATAAGCTTTATTCATTTGGCTTTTAAGCTGGTTTTTGGCCTCTGAACAGAATATTGCACTGACTTTGCTGGTGGTTAAAATGCAAGGGCTTCAGACTGGTATCTAGAGGGCTGATTGGTAATCCTGGGACCCAGGAACTAGAATTTCACCCTCCTCAGTTTTTATTACTCGGTGATAATATCGGAAAGTTTCCCAGCTGAGTCAGTGGATATCTAAATGGAAGCTTTTGTTTGCTTTCTGCCCTGAGGGTGTCATTTTGGGTCACACAGGGTATAAATGGCAGAGCAGATTTATGACAGATGTAGCTTATTGTGAAGAAAAATGAGGTGTTCAGTAGAAAATGCACCATATTCTAACATTGTATCTTTTTAGCCTTCCAATAGTCTATTGCATGGCTGAGCCTTTGTAAACTGTAGTATACGTATTTTATCTCCTACTCCACCCAAATTACTACATTCCAGCTGTTGACCTTGTGCTTTCTGAAATAAACCTTTCTTCTTCCTTCTCTTTCTTGTTTAAAATTTGAAGAGTAGTGATCCACAGGGTATAGAACTTTTAAATAGATGAAAAGTATCCAGCAAAGAAACAAAATAATACACTCCTTTTTCTCACCCAGTTGCTGGTGGGAATAGTCATTCTGAAAAGCAGTCTGTTAGCATTTAGTAAGGTTATATTTGCATACTCCCCATGAAGACTCACCCAGGCCTAGGTATACCCTAGAGAAAATTCTAACAAAGGTGTAAAGGAAAATATTTGAGGATTATCTTTCTCTCTCATCTGACTATTTGTTGGGAGTGGTACTTGAAAGTTAGAGGCAACAAAGATGACAATAGGGAACTAAGGAAGTAAAATGTGCAATATGTATGCTTAACCAGGGCACTCCAAGGCAACAAGCCAGATATAAACGGAATGACATAAATAGATATTAAGAAACTGAATAGATATTAAGAAATTAAGAAAAAAAGAAAAAATGAAATGCATAGTCTAACATTACATTTGTAAATTAAACACATGCATAAAAAGTTACTATTGTTATAACAATATGGGCATATTTAAGGACTTACAGCAATCAGTTTAGGAATGGGGACAATGGGACAAGGGATCGGAGCGCTGTCTGGGTGGTGGCTCAGTTGGTTAGATTACAGTGGTTGGCAAACCAAGGCTTGCAGTTACATGTGCCTCTTTGGCCCCTTGACTGTGGCTCTTTCACAAAATACCACATGGCCTGGGCGAGTCTATTTTGAAGACATGGCGTTAGAAGAAGTCTGAGTTTAAAAAATTTGGCTCTCAAAAGAAATTTCAATCATTGTACTGTTGATATTTGGCTCTGTTGACTAATAAGTTTGCTGACCACTGGTTAGAACATTGCTGATACAACAAGGTTTTGGGTTTGACCCCTAGTCAGGGCACATATAAAAAGCAAGCAATGAATGCATAAATAAATGGAAGAACAAATTGATTCTCTCTCTCTCTCTCTCTCTCTCTCTCTCTCTCTCTCTCTCTCTCTCTTTCTCTCTGTGTGTGTGTTTGTGTGTGTCTTCATCTCTCTCTCAAATGAATCAAATACATAAAATTAAAAAGTGTTAAAAATAAATTGGAAATGAAGCTAAAACAAGAGAGAAGTTTTACAGTGGTGACAGTGTGCTGTGAACCCAGGGATATGATTAACTCACTTCTTTGCTCCTAAGGTTCAAAAGACCAAGGAAAGTCATGCTTTATTATTTGGAAATCAGAGTCTTTCTGACTCTGCTAGACTGTATTCTCCTGTTATTTCAAGGACATATATCTATGGAGGAAAGAGTCCCTGAAAGTAATTCACAATTCATGAGCATGAAATACACTAAAAGATAACACGCACAAAAGAAACTAACAAATTGTTTGCTAAATAAGCTTTAGCAATCATGCATCTAGTCCGTGTGGCATTTAAAGTATTCTTTTATAGAACACAGAGTTGCTAAGACTTGCCTATGGGACATGGAGAGTGAACACAGAGAGCTGTTAATGTTTTCTTTTCATTTCTTTATTTCTATGATGCTTTTTATTTGTGAGACCTCTCTTCCAGGCTAGTTCCCATGACACCATCTTTAACTGGTCTCCTTCTAGGTGCCTTTACTGCAGTGATGAAACTGCCCAGGTGGGGGCACTGCTGTGGTCTTTGCCAAACAGTGCTTTTCTCTTTGAGATTGGCTTTTCTTTTCTCTCATTTTCTCTGTTTTTCCCCTAACTTTCTCTGCATGAATTGTGCTCCCTTTTCCAGCTCTGAAGACACTTGATCCAATTTAGGACATTTTATGGGCAGTACTTCAGTGAGTTGCTGCAACATATATTACCTCTGCCCTTTCCCAATCTTCCTATGCTCTTGCTATACAGATTCACTTGGATTTTAGCATTTTTTTAAAACAGAAAGGGTGAAACTATGCTTCCAGCTTTAAGTTTTGAAATAATGATACAGTAGCTGAATCACCATTTCACTACATTTTCTCTATTTGACTTCGTTCTTTTTTTTTTTTTTTTTTTAATTTAGGTGATAAAATCCAAAGCCCATGACTTTCTAGATGTTCTTCAGTGGCTTAATTATAGAAATCTTTATTGAAGATCCCCTTTTCTTGTTTATCCAGTAAGGCAATGAATACCATTACCACGCACAAGTTCTGCTTAGTTATTGGTTCCTCAAATGATAATTACTATTTATCTAATTATGTGGTAAGTGCTATGCAGTGGCAGGGTAATTAAACAATGTACAATTACAAAGTAAGTTTGGTATTTGGGGGGAGTTTGACCAAAATTCATTTTAATGATAATTCATTTGATACCAAAGAGTATAACATCAAGTTATTTGTAGGAAAATGGCAAATGTCATTTAGTTTCACATTACAATCTATTATAGTTTAGCACTGAAGAAGCAAAATGTATTCTCCTGTGAAAATGAATTCCACACACTTTCCTGGTTCCTGAGGAAACTAGGCTTTTGGTTTTTCTGATCAGGCAGTAGTTGAAAGTGATCAGTGAGGAAATATTGACCACTTCCCTGTGTACCTAGTTAGAAAAACAATGCAAATGTAGGCCAGAATAGGCCATATTTAACAAGCCTCACCTGGGACATCAAGTCTTACAGTTTAGTTTCTTGAAGTATGGGATATGGGCTACTGGCATGAGTCACTAGGGACTTTGAGCATAGAAGGGGGCTTTTGTCAAATTCTGGGCTCCACCACCCCTTCACCCCAGAGGTTCTAATTTAGAAGGTCTACGTTGTGACCCCCAAATCTTCCTTTTATCCTTGTAGACGAAAGTGCTCCCCAAGTGAATCCAAAGCATCTTTAACTTTGAGAGACACCAAGCACCATAAAGACATTCAGGCCTAATCTGTGCACTTGAGTTTAGACACCTGTGGGCTGTTCCTTCCCCCTATTCCCAACCCCAGTACCTCTATCTGACACAGGTGAAAAAATTAATTGGGAGCCAAAAACCAGAATTACAGCATTATTAGGGGAAAGAGACTTGTCGGGCTGTCTTGCAAAAGGAGAACAGCCACACGTGCAAGGGTGAATATGCCTTTTGAGGGGAGGAATGGGGGCTTAGTGCACACGCTGATTGGTGGCTTAATGTATGGTCCATATAAGGTACATAGTCACTCAGGTTCTTAGGGACAAGGGCTTAGGGTTTTTGGCAGGTGCTGATTGGTGGTTCAATGTATAGTCCATATAAGATGCCTGGTTAGGTACTTAGGTATGTCCAGGCCTCAGGTTACATCATGCTCTGCCCACCAGTTGTGGGGAGGGAGGATCTATCAATAGGCATATGCCGTTTCTCCCTTATTTCTCATAAAGTTGCCTTTCTCCTTCCTTTTAAACTTCAAAATACATTTTTATTTTAGAAATTATTAAGTTCCCCATTAGTATTTTTTTAAAATATTGAGACATTAATACATGTATATCTTAGAATGTGGAATGTGATGGATATGAAAAATGGAGACAAGCATACTGGATTCACCAAATTCATTTTAGAGGACATTTGTAGAGGATGCTAGGTCTTTTGAAGATCTTCAATTCTGTTTTCAAAATAAAGGTTAATTTAATTGGACAGTTAATCAGGTAGGTGAAGTATTTTATATACATTATTCCTTTTAATCCAAAAACCTTTTGTAGACAAGGAATATTATTATACTCTTTTTCACATGGGAAAATGTGGTACAGAGAAGCTAAGGAACTTTCCCAAAGTCACACTGTTCAGTAAATATTTATTGCTACACGAAGTGTGTGTAATTCTGCTTTCGGAGAGGAAGGATAATTTTTCCTCTATTTTTTTAGGTTGTTGGCTGAGACACTCCCTGTAATAAAAGATGGACTCAAAGGAGAAAAAAAAAGATGTTTAATATTATGTATACCTTCAATATACATGGCTGATATCAAGGAAAATGCAGTCACTTCCTGAAATCACCCAAGCCACCACTTTAAATACTCTCTCTAGCTAAAGGCAAAAGAAGATGTTGGGGGCAGTAGAAGGGCAGGTGGAGGGAAAACTCCAGTTATGAGGGGTTACCAAGCAGATCACTTTAATCAAGTGTGTGTGGTTGTTATGCAGATTTATCCACACCTTTCCCATTATTAGAATTAATAGAAATTTACTTCCCTTTCTATTCCTTTGTTCAGAGAAAGAGACACTCTTACAAATGGAGATTTCCCTTATAAATGTTAACTTCCACTCAGTGTTCAGCTCTTCCTATGTCTGTTTCTTCTTAAAATTAACCAGCCTAACATAATTTTTATGCCAGAGAGACATATTTTGGGACCAAATTCTGCTCCCCTTCACAAACTCTGAGCACCTTCATCATGGTCAACGTTGTAGGAATGTTTTTTCATGATTCTTACCAAAGAATTCTTAGTCTAAAAGAAGGCAAATCCTTAATCTACTGAAATCTGTGCTATGATTTCCTTCTTTTCCTCTTACCATCTTCCTTCCTCCCCTGGCCCCAAAGGGTACCTGAGATCCCATCAGAAGAATGGGGACACTGCTGTGTTTGCATTTTAAGAGCCTGGCTGAAAGAAAGATAGTTATTTACAAAAGTGGCTATTTTACATTGATTTATTTTATGGTGAGAGAAAGTGGAAGAATGGCTTCTAGGGAAGGACAAAGATCTGTAGAATGGAGTGAATGCCATTGAGGGAAAGCAGGCTTTTAAAAAGAGGAACAATTTTACTGCACTGGTCTATTGACTGTAAGACATACAAATGTAATTGTATTCTTTTTAGAGGCCAGGTACAGGGTTACCGAATGGGTTTCACAAAAGAAGAGGTTTCTGTCAGAGAGGCCTTGCTGACAGCAGCACATCTGGGCTCAGCCATGGAAGCCACCCAATTCAGGGCTCACTGGGTGAACAATACTGAGCAGGAAAGTCAAACAATAAGGCATCTTTGTTTCATAATTTTCATAATTTGCAAGAACTCTTTATAATGCTTGTAGCGTGGAAGCAAAAAGCATAGGCCATCTTTCAGGGAAAGACATAATTAGGATTACAAATACTTATTTAATATTGGCAACTTGGAACCATTTTTAAAACTTGGAGAACAAATATTTTATTTATCCAAAATTGTTGCAAAGAGGAGAAGGGAATTGCTGATCACATCAACCATTTAATAAGACTTTGGCACAAAATCTCTTATTTGCGATTAAAGTGTATGTGGTTTATAGTGTAGATTCATATGAAAAAGTGCAAAAAGTTTTGTGCATAGAGTGATTTCTAAATTATCTCATTTATTTTGTGATCTATCTATATGAAAGGATCAGCGACTGTTGTAACAGTCGACCAGTTGCTATGACATGCACTGATCACCTGGGGTCACTCAACACAGGAGCTGCCCCCTGGTGGTCAGTGCACTCCCACAGCCAACTTTCCACAGCCAGCAACCTCCCACAGTCCCTCTCCCTGGTGGCCAGCCCTGGATCAGGCCGAGGAATTGGACTCATGTACAAATTTGTGCACTGGACCTATAGTTGGAGTATAATACACATTGCTGACCAGTGTGAGGAAAAATAAAAATGTCCTTCTTTTCCCTTTTAGTTCTGGCTGGTCTAATAATCAAATTAACACAAGAGAGATTAACAGGAGAAACTAACCAAATTTAATTACATACATCCATACAGGGGTTCCATAGGAATTTGGGACTCAAGGACAGTCAGGGTTTACATGCCATTCTAGACAGGGATCTGGGACTTCCAAAGGCAAGCAGGCAATTCATAGGTGAATGAGAAAGAACAAACATTTGGTAAGCTGGGCCACCCAGAAATAATGGGTCGCAGAAAGGAATGTAACACACTTTCCAGGTTTCTCCCTGCCTGCTGCATTTAGTTCATGTTATGCTAAGGTGACAGCTCCCTCTAGGAGCAGGTGTTTTTATCTAAATTCCTTTAGGCAGGTAAGGAGGAGATGAAAAACTCTTCTTGAACTTGTTGGGCTTTAAAATTGTCTTCAGCTTGAAATAATCTACACACCACAGTGGCACATTCTGGGGAGACTTGTCCTGAACCCCTAAAAATATAACCAGCTTAAACTAATCAGTATCCCCAAAAGGCATATTTTGGGGTGACAAACTCTGTTCTTCCTCTTCTGGTTCAAAGTAAAAGCTGATTCAGACAATTCCTGTGTGATTCCTTGTTTTTGCTAGGATGGCCCGCTTTAAGTTTGTTTTTATGATTTTTTATTTTCAAAGTTATGTATGTTAAAAAGAAAAACTGAAACATATCAAAATATTCAAGTTTTATGGATCAAACATCAATTCACACCTGGCAGTGCCAAACTGGATTGGCTAGGAGCCATCTACCCAGAAGCCAGGGAAAAGACTTGGAGTGAAGGTGTGGAAACCTTTAAGAAAGGAAATTATTTGATTGGCTACAGCTTAATCCTAGTTGGCTGTTTGTAATGGTCCTTAGGTTTTGGTTTTGTAACCTTGAGGTATTTACAGGCTTTAGATTTGAGTTTGCTTACCTACCCCACCATAGCCTTAGAACCACCGCAGTCTAGTGGCTTCGTGCCTTAATTAAGTTAACATCATAAATCAGGTTGTTGGCAAGAAGCCTTTCAATTGGGTAACTTGTGAGTCCAATAGTGGCTCATTGAAGAAGTTGAAAAGGCATATCATCTTTAACTTTCTCATTTATAAGAGATTTTTCCAAGGCAATGGAGTGTGAAAGTGGTTTTTTAAAAATTTGCCTCTTGATTCCCTCTTGATGTTTTAGGGTAAGACAACAAATGTCTAGAATTGCCCCTCTCCCTGTGTTAGTTCAGCTGGCTTGGGTCTGGGGGTTTGCATTTGTAATAACTACTAAGTCTTCTTGAGATGATTGGCTGTCCAGATGTTTGCCCATAAATCTGTCTTGAGCATATACTATCAATTGGTAGTACCGTATAGGCCTAGCCGTTATTTAGATGACCTGGTGATAATTGAAGCTTTTTACCAGGTAGCCAATTTTCAAAAGTTAAAAGAAAAAGGAAAATATCTTTCTCTCATTTATGTAGCACACAGGTTTTTTCACCAAAGGAAAAAGCATTAATAATTTAAATGCTCATCTTCCTGTAAGTCTTTAATCACGTACACCAGTGGCTGGCAAACTGCGGCTCTTGAGCCACATGCAGCTCTTTGGTCCCTTGAGTGTGGCCCTTTCACAAAATATCACATGCGATTGAAACTTCGTGGCCCATGCGCAGAACTCGATTTTCGGCTCTCAAAGAAATTTCAGTCGTTGTACTGTTGATATTTGGCTCTGTTGACTAATGAATATGCAGACCACTGACACACACTGTAGAGACTGGATTACATTTTGCTGTGAGCGTTGCTACTTTAACAGTATGAATTGTACTTTTAATTTGTCTCCCCAATCTGACAGCACATCTGATCGTACTTCACAAAATCTGTTTTAAATGATACTTAAGTGATTGAAGGGTATTTACAGAAAAGTAAAGATTAAATAAACACTTAAAAATTATAACATCAAATCATCTTAATTCAACCACTCTTTTTGTTGCATTTAAAATGTAATGTACATTTTGTTCTTACTGAACTAATCTTCAACAAAACCTGAGTGGCCAGGAACTACTGATAGAATGGCAGTGAGAGAGGAGAGATGACCTTTTCTTGCTTTGAAGTTACTCAGTCACTTAATTTGCATATGTGAATACTTGGAATCTTTTTTATATCACTAAAATTCTTTTTGAATTTTTTTTATACTTACACATCTGGCACCCGTAATGAATACAACAGGAGCATATTAGGTTAATACACAGAGATTGAAAGATTTCATCACACATCACTTAATGGCAATAGGTTATATTTCTTTATCTACCTTTGTCTTGCTTAGTCTTTTCCTGTTTCTGCCCTAATTTTTAATATTGTTAACATAATAGCAGGTCTAGTCACTAGAGCATTAGTATCTTTACATAACCTAATTCACATTTTTGTTTTTTCTTCCTTCTTTCTATTCTGGTTAGTTTTAATAAGAGTTTTTATGACATCAATGAAATTCTTATTCCAGATACCTCATGATTTTGATTACTATTACAAACCATCCTCTAGTGTAAGGCATTGGTTCTCAAACTTGGCTGTACATTTGGAGCTTTGAAAAGCAATTAAAAGCTGGTTTGGCTCAGTGTATAGGGTATTGGCCTGCGGACTGAAAGGTCCTGGGTTCGATTCTGGTCTAGGACACATGTCTCTTTGGCAGATTACCTTGACAGTGTTACTGGTTAAGATTATTTTCCCGAAGGGGCTGAAACTGCAGTTAGGTTAGATACTAAATCTTGGTTTGGTGATTTGGGCTTAGAACAAATGACTCCATTTGGGGTCTGTTGTCTGTCTGCCTGTCTCTCTCTCTCTCTTTAAAATACCTCCTGCCCAACCTGCATGGCTCCTGGTCAGCCTATAAACCAGGAAGTCATGGTTCAATTCCCAGTTGGGGCACATGCCCTGGTTACAGGATTGATCCCCAGTAGGGGGCATGTTAGAGGCAGCTGATCAATGATTTTCTCTCATAATTGATTTTCTCTCTCTTCCTCTCCCTTCCTCTCTGTAATCAATAATAATAAAAATACCTCTTACTTTCCCTAAGTTATTTCTTGTATGCTTCCTTCTTTTGGCAGCTCTTCTTCTGCTGCCTGGCTGCTTCTCAAGATGATTAATGCTGCCAATAATCTGTATCCAATAACCAGTTTTTATGTTTTTGTTTTTGTATAAGTCATTTGATCTTTTAAAAAGGTCATTCTACTTCTTGTTCTTCCTCTTCTTTCTCTATTACAAATTGTTCCTTCCTTTTTTTATTTTCCTGCTCATTCCTTTTCCCATTTTTAGTTTCTTTAAGGTATCCAGGCTTAATATTTCTATATCATACCCCTAAGTATGAAGGCTTTAATATAGAACTTAGAACTCATACAACTTTGGAAAGCCTGGGAAAGTGAAATTACCACCACTTCAGTATATTTCCCAACTAAACTAATTTGAGGTCTTCCTTTCTCTATATTTCCTTCTTTATAAGCAATATAAGCAATGTCGCATGCCCTCATCTCCCCCCTCCCCACAGTGTCTTGTGTCCATTGGACTGATTCTCTAGTCCAGGTGTTTGACCTTTTATTGAATATAGTAACTGATATTCCTCTATTAATTTCTCTTAATATGATAGCAATAACAGACTTTGGATAGATTCAAGAGTATGTATGATTTACCACTTTTTGCCTGATTCCTGCTCATCATTCAAGACCCAGATACCCTCCCCTCAACCCCCAGGAAGTCTCTGATCACCCTTTCCCATGTGAATTTTGAATGAATATTCTATATCCATTGTCTTTGATTTTCACTCACTCTTGCCCTCTTTTATTTTCTTTTCTTTTATTCTTTTAAGTTTGTAATGGCACATTTTGCTATATAGGGACTTTTTTTTTTCAGTCAGCATTTATCTAGAACTAATTGGTTACTAGACATTATGGGTTACTCTCTCATTTTTGAAATGCAGATATGCCAGGAATGTATTCTTTAGCCTGCTATTTTTAAAACTTATATAGTAGAATGAATCATCAAGGACCATGTTTTTATCTCTTAAAATGCACTTGGAATTGTTTATTCTCCATTCCAATGTTACCACTTTACTCTGAATGTTCATGGTAATTTTTGCAGGAGTTTGCTCACTTCTATTTCTGTAATCACTTCTCAGTGACTCCTTTCTCCTGGTCCATGGTTAGTACTTAATGCATGTTTGTTAAGTAATGAGTTATGATAACTAATGAATAGTGCTTTTAGTATATCATTTTCTTGTGGAATAACATAGTTTTTGTTACCACTAAACTTGTTGACTGTTGCAAAGTTCTTCAGACTCTGGGCTTGATCTGCCATTTAATTCTTTTTTTAAAATATTTTTTTATTGTTTAAAATATTACATGTAGTAGTACATATACCTCCTTCCCCCCGCCTCCTTGACCTTCCCCCAACCTCCTTTACCTGCTGTCGCATGCCCTCATCTCTCCCCTCCCCACAGTGTCTTGTGTCCAGTGGTTGTGCTTATATGCATGCATACAAGTCCTTTGGTTGATCCCTTTCCTCCCTCCCCAATATTCCCCAGCCTTTCTGCTATAATTTGACAGTCTGTGCAGTGCTGTTGCCTGCCTCTGTATTTATCTTTTTGTGTATCAGATTATAATGTTCTTTATTTTCTATAAATGAGTGAGAACATGTGGTATTTTTCTTTCATTGCCTGGCTTATTTCACTTAACATAATGCTCTCCAGGTCCATCCATACTTCTGCAAATGGTAAGAATTCATTCTTTTTTATAGCAGTGTAGCATTCCATTGTTTAGATATACCATAGTTCTCTAATCCACTCATCTGCTGATGGGCATTTGGACTGTTTTGAAATCTTACCTATGATGAATTGTGCTGCTATGAACTCACCAACAAACACTCCCCATGCGACCAGATGATCTCCCCTTGTTTTCTCTCTTACACAGTATATTGCAGTCTGCTTTCCTGTCGGCAGCCATCTTCCTTACTCTGCCATTTAATTCTTAACATCAGAACTTCTGAAGGAAAAAATCATTTTTTTTGGCTAAATTGGTTTATTTCTTACATTCCAGATGTGTTAACCCTTCTTTGTTTATTTAAATTTTGCCTGTTCTTTTTAGTCAGTTTTGTTCTTATCCCATTTAACAAATAATACCTTCTGACATTGTATTTTTTCTTGATCTGTCTTTTTATTTTTTCTAGTAATCCAGTATTGGGGGAACAAAAAATTTTTCAGATATAGATTTCATTAAGAAAATTGGATTCTTTCATCAATTTGTAATGTCTAGTAAGTTTTATCATGGACAGTTTTAGCCATTCTCAGTTCTATGGTGTTTTAATGATATATGCCAGTGATCTCCAATATAATTTAAATGCTTGATTTTTAAATTATGTATTCTTCTTTATTCTTAGTTCCAAAATGAGAGGACATTCTATGAAAGAACAAGGAGATAGTCACTATTGGGTTAAAAGCATTCTCAGGGTTGAAACAGTAGTCAAAACAGTTCTTTGACTCTATGCTTGTAACCTGGTTGTTGAGGTCTTTAATAGTCTGACTGTATGTTCTTTTCCCATCTTGTCTCTGACCATACATCTTTATTTTCCCTATGCTTTAGTCATATTGTATTTCTTGACATCCTCTGAACATATTGCAATCTATTTTTTTCATGCATTTGTGTCTTTCTTCTCACAATTCACTCTGTATAAAACATCCCTTTGTCCCTCTCTTATACAAGGCCAAGTTCAAATGAGTATTGAGTTCTTGATCTCAAGCTTAGTGACTACCTCCTTCCTTTGTGCTGTTACCTCATTATTTTCGTAAACTTTAAAAAGTATTTACCACATTATGTTCTATATGTTTTCTCTGTTAGACTGAGTTAATCAAGGTATATCTTGATTTATTTTTTCACTCTGTACTTAGTAGGATTTTCAATAGAGATAATTACAGATACATGTCTATTATGAATTGCCCCCCCTTCTCCCCTGCTACACAATGCATACAATTAGATTTTGGCAAGCAGACCAGGTTTTATATTTTTTAAAGTAGTCTAATGGCTACAAACTGGTTAGGATTCTCCTCTTTATGCATTGAATATGTCTCCAGATAGCCTGTGTTAAATAGTCACTTTTCATGTCCTTTGTATAGTTTCATTTATTGTAGTAAACTCCAAATTCAGGAAGAAAAAAGTGTTTAAAGTAGATTTTTTCAAAGGAATCTTTTTAAAACTTTAAATCAGTTAGTATATTAATATAATTTTTTCTTAATAATAGTAAATTTGTATTGTGCAAGTATAAAACATTTATTGATTATTGTAACATTATTATATGAGAAACACTAGACTACACCATTGTCATAAAATATTTCTTGACTTGAAGAGCTTCTAATTTATTTAGAAGGTTAGGGGAAAAGAAATAACACTTGCTAAGCATTTTCTGTTTGCTAGTCTTACTCTTTTGTATTTCATATACATAATTCTTATTGATAAATAACATAATTTCATTGATGAACCAATGTGGCTCAAACTGATTAACGAACTCACTCAGGGCAACCTAGCTTGTGAGGGGCAGAGAAGGAATTTGAAATTAGTCAAATTTATGTATCTTTAAAGCCAATACTCTGGTTCTAGATATCATCTCTAATAAATGTGAGAGTTCAGAGAAATACAAATTCTAGGGAAAATTTCTTCACTTCTTTATAGGTTTTGTAGTGTAGTTAATTGAAGTAATTATCTTCACACCAACTCAACAGCATAACATTGTTTCAATGATTGACAAAAGAAAAATGTGAAAAATTATTAGCAAAGTGAGTGGAACAAAGTAAACTTTAAAAAACTGGAAGCTATTGTTATTATTATGATGATTTAATCATACTAACTCTGAGCAAATAAGCAGGCAAAGCACATCTATATAGAGCCAAACAAATACAATTAGTTCAAAATGCTGAATGTGGGGCTTGAAACAGTAATGCTGAGATTGAGGCTCATGTTGTGTGTCTTATAATTTTTTATGGTGGCTTAAAATGAGCAAGTAGCTTTAATGTGCATTATTAAGGCAGGTAAAAATGTAGCTGAAGCACAAACTTATTATACCACAATATGTGTATAGAGTACTAAGGGAGATCAAAGGAAGAAGTGCTTAGTTTGGAGAATGAAGTGAGTTAGGGGAAATTAAGAATACTGACAGGCTTATAATGTAAGTGCTAGTAGAGGGGTTATAAAAAATATGCTATGCAAAGAAAATCTATCTATACTAATAAAAGGGCAATATGCTAATTAGACCAAATAGACCAGACGTCCTTTCAGCCAAAGCCATGTTGGTGGGGGCTGAGGCAGAGGTGGTTAAGGGCAATCAGGCCAGTAGTAGAGAGCAGTTAGGAGCAATCAGGTCAGCAGGGGAGAGCAGTTAGGGGTGATCAGGCTGGCAGGGGAGAGCAGTAAGGGGCAATCAGGCCAGCAGAGGAGAAGTTAGGGCATCAGGCAGGAAGGCAGAGTGGTTGGGGTGATCAGGCAGGCAGGCAGGTGAGTGGTTAGGCCTGATCCCTATAGGGCCAGTACCTTGCATTATTATAGATCAAAAGCACTGTGCTATTCTGACAGTGCTTTTAAAAATATATATATTTGTATTGATTTCAGAGAGGAAGGGAGAGGAAAAGAGAGATAGAAAGATCAATGATGAGAATCACTGATCTGCTGCCTCCTATATGCTCCACACTGGGGATCGAGCCTGCAACCCAGGCATATGCCTAGACTGGGAATTGAACTGAGACCTCCTGGCTCATAAGTTGATGCTGAGCCACTGAACCATGCCTGCTGGGCCTGGTAATACCTTTTGATATAATATATGCAATATGCTGGACATGCTTCATTCACTGATTGAAGGAACAATGAAGGCGTAGTGTGCTCTTAAAAACAAGATACACAGTGAATGGTTATTAGATTCTCTTTAACTTATCCTTTAAATTTAAATTATTGCATATGAGAACTTTGAACTTCCTCTGGTAGAGGACCTCTGTAGAGCATGGATAGTTATTCTGTCTCTATGACACTTCTTGGGAACAAGTCAGTTGCTGGGTTTGTCTTTGTAAGTATTTAGATTTAGCAGGTGATTAATTAGTGTCTCTTGATTGAATTATTGCCTATTGCTAGTAAAGTGTACATGCTTCTCTAAATACTTAACATAATAGAATATACATATAGAAAAATGATACATTCAAATGTCACCTCTTCAGTGAAGCCTAACACACATAAAAGATTGAGACCCCCTGTTATATAGTCCCTTAGAAATTCTCACTTTTATTTTGAAGCAATTTAAAATTTGTTTGTAATATATGAATTTTGCCCCCAGGTCCACATAGGTATTATTCTTCTATGTCTGTTGCTCGAATGTAAAGTTAGTTAATGCAATAGAATATATACATAGAAAAAGAAATACACAGAAGAATGACTGGCAAAATTTCTATTTATTTTTGAAATCTCCCACTCTAATGTTTTACATGTGTCCAGATAGTTTAATTTTATCCTATATAATAAAAGGGTAATATGCAAATAGACTGAATGGCAGAACAACGGACCAACCAATCAAGGCATAATATCCTAATGATATGCTAAAGCTGCTCAGCTACTCATTATGATGTGTACTGAAGACCATCAGGGGGCAGACAGTCAACTGGTCAACCAGTTGCTATGTCGTGCACTGACCACCAGGGGGCAGAGGCTCTGACTGGTAGGTTAGCTTGCTGCTGGGGTCTAGTTTAAATCACTTCAAAGAGAAAGTAGGGAGATAGAAGTTGTTAGCATAACTGCAAGTGAAAACAAAATGGGCTCTTTTACAAGCACCCTGGCGATGGAATTACACCATGTAATATGCACCTGCTTTCTTTGGATGATACTGAGCTGAGCTCTTTTCCAATTAAACTTCTTAAGTATTTAGTGAACATTTATTATATGCTTAGCCATGGACTTTCTGATGTAGGTTATTAGCTCACATCCCTTAGATTAAAAAAACAAAACACAAAATAAGAAGGTGAACATGAGGAGAAATTGGAACTCTTATACACTATTGATGGGAATGTAAAATGGTGCAACTGTTATGGAAAACAGTATGGTTTTTCAAAAAATTAAAAATAGAATTACTGTGTAATCCAGCAATTATACTTTTTGGTATATATCAAAAAGAATTGAAAACAGATTTTTTACACCATGTTCATAGCAACATTATTTATAACTAGAGGCCTGGGTGCATGAAAATTCATGCACTGTAGCCAGGGGGCACGGGGTCCCTCAGCCCAGCCTGTCCCCTCTCACAGTCTGGTATCCTCTGGGGCGGGATGGCAACCAGGCAATCAGAGGAAGGCAATGACCCATCACACCTCTGCTGCTGCCACTGCTGTCAATGCAAGCCTCAGCCAGTCCTAGTTACCTGTGCCTTGGGCCAGCCCTATGCAGCTGGGGGGTTGAGGCAACTGGGGAACCGGGGGACTGAGCGAGGCTGAGAGGACTGGGGAACTGAGTGGGGCTTGGGACTGGGCATCACCATCTTGTGGCTGTGGGTACCGCCATCTTTGAGGGCGTGACAATTAGCATATTCCCTCCTTATGGGCTGTGGGTGCTACCATCTTTGCAATGGTGTAAACACCAATCAGCATATCCCCTTTTATTAGATAAGATAGCCAAAAGGTGGACACAATTGGTGTCTATCCATCAATGAATAAACGAAGTGTGGTATATATATATATATATATATATATATATATATATGTGTGTGTGTGTGTGTGTGTGTGTGTGTGTGTGTGTACATACATACAGTGGTACCTCGAGATACGAGTTTAATTCGTTCCGTAACCTTGAGGCGTGGGAAACTATGAGACGTCGAGTTGTGGTAAACTGGTGGGTCATGTGCAGCCGGCCGATCTGCGTGATTAGTCCTATCTCAAATGTTGCTCGTATTTCAAAGCAAAAATTGCTCGCTCGATGGCTCGTATCTCAAAAATCTCATATGTTAGGGCACTCGTATCTTGAGGTACCACTGTATATGGAATATAATTAAGCTTTTAAGAAGAAGAAAATTCTGACATGCTATAACATGGGTGAACCCTGAGAACATTATGCTAAATGAAATACACCAATTACAAAAAAACAAACAAACAAAAAACTAATACTAAAACTAAACTAATACCCTGAATCCACTATTTGAGGTATGTAGGGTTGTAAGATTCATAGTGACAACATCAGTGGGTTGTTGTTAGAGACTTGGAGGGGAGCAGTGAATGGGGAGTTGTTATTTGTTGAGTCTAAAGTTTCAGTTTTGCAAGATGAGTTCTGGAGATTGGTTGTATGACATGTGAATGTACTAAGCATTGATGAACTTTACACCTAAAATTACTAAGTTGGTAAAATTTATGTTTTGTACATTTTACTGCCTGCTCCTGCCAAGACTATTAAGAAACAGTTTCTTCCCTTAAGTGTTTTAAAATATTTTTGTGGTGATTAACTAAATAAGGTTTTGCTTATTTGCGTGGAAAACTAAAGGAAGAGTAGGAGCTAGCTGAATATAAAGAGATGGAGAAACTAGATGCTAGAGTGGCTGAAGCACAGGGAATGTGCCAGGTAGAGACATGTTAGGAGAGAAAGGCAGGCTTTATACTTTTCATAAATTGCTAGGACACGTGATGAGTTTTGGTCTTTAAGTTTAACCCAAAGACTGAGGGATATCAAGTGCAGTTGAACATATCTCTGATTAGGTGTTTCAAGCATTGCACAATTTCATGTCATTCTCAGCTTTCCAGAGTTGGGGCCACTAATCTTCTGTTTGCAACCTCTGTCTTGCTCCCTCTTCACAGTGCTACTTATGCCTGGTTAAGGAGTAATGATTCCATGATGTTTTAGAGAACTCTTAGAATGAGTCCATCAGTTTCAGTCCCATCCTGGATTCTGTTGACTATTTCCCCTGACCTCCCAGTTTACTGATGTAAAATGAACAAATAAGATGTTTAAAGTGTAAACATGATATTTGATATATATTGTGAAAAGATTTCCCCCATTGAGTTAACTCATTTATCAATTCACATATTTACTTTCTGAGAGGACATTTTCCTATTTCCTTAGCAAATTCTAATTATACAATACTGTGTGTTATCGGCTATAGTCACCCTATTACACATTAGCTATTTAGACCTCATTCATTTTATAACTAAAATTGGTACATATATAAGCAATACCTTGAAGTAATTTGTCTTTCTCTGCCTTATTTCCCTGAAGATTCATTCATGTTGTTGCAAATAACAGGATTGTCTTCTTTTTTGAGGCTGAATAATATTTCATTGTGTGTGTATGTCTGTATGTCTGTATGTGTGTGTGTGTGTGCATGTGTGCACATGTGCACATATCTATACATTATGTTTTCTTTATCATCCATCGATGGATACTTAGGTTGTTTCCATGTCTTGGCTTTTGTGACTAATGCTGCTGTGACCTTGAGAGTATAGCTGTCTCTTCAAGATCTTTATTTTAATTGTTTTGGATATGTACTTAGAAGTGGGGGTTACTAGATCATATGCCAGTTCTACTTTTAATTTTTGAGCAAATTACATACCATCCTATCGAATAAAAGAGTAATATGCAAATTGACCATACCTCCATTATATCCACAAGCCACATCCACAAGCCAATCAGGAGGGAGTATGCAAATTAATCCAAACAAGATGGCTATGGCCACAGGGAAAGAAGGAGAGAGGCTTGGGTTATCCCAGCAATGGATGAAGCCAAGCTTTCCACACATCCTGTCCAGCCCAGGACTCCACTTAAGGCTACAAAATATCAATTATAGAAGATAAATAAATTCCAACAGATATGGTTGCCACCATGGAGCCAGCAGAAGGCTTTGCTCTGCTCCAGGCTACAAAGTTTCAACTGTAGAAGATAAATCCCAGATACCAGGGTCTCCCCTTGGGTCACTGGGAGGATTGGCCAACTTGCAAACAACCACAGGTCCCTCGTCCAGGTCCCTCATGCCCCAAGGGAACCTCCACCCTGATCCTGGACACCCTTCAAGGCAAACTAGCTGGCCCTCTCCCGTGCACCAGGCCTCTATCCTATCTAATAAAAGAGTAATGCAGATTGACCATCTCTCCAATACACAAGATGTTTAACTCCATGTGCACACAAGATGGCCTCGGGAGAGGGCAGTTGGGAGGGAGCAGGCCTTCAAGGGAGGGCAGTTGGGGGTGATCAAGCCTGTAAGGAAAGGCAGTTAGGGGTGACCAGGCTGGCAGGGGAGGGCAGTTTGAGGGGAACTCAGGCTTTCAGGGGAGGGTGGTTAGGGGTGACCAGGCCACAAGGGAGGGCAGTTAGGGGCAAACAGGCTGGCAGAGGAGCAGTTAGGCATCAATCAGGCTGGCAGGGGAGTGGTTAGGGGCAATCAGGAAGACAGGTAGGCGAGCAGTTGGGAGCTAGCAGTCCTGGATTGTGAGAGGGATGTCTGACTGTCTCTTGAGGGATTGGTCCTAAATGGGCAGTCAGACATCCCTCAAGGGATCTCAGATTGGAGAAGGTACAGGCTGGGCTGAGGGACACCCCCCCCCTCTGCCCCATGCACGGATTTTGTGTACCGGGCCTCTAGTTTTATATAATGTTTACCTTTCCACTGAGGGTGTATAAGGATTTCTTTTTCTCTGTGTCTTTTAATAATAGTCATCCTAACAGGTATGAGGTAATATTTCATTATGGTTTTGATTTGATTCCCTGATGATGAGTAATGATTGGCACCTTTTCATGTACCTGTTGGCCATATGTATGTTGTTTTTGAAAAAAATGTTTATTCAGGTTCTTTGCCCATTTTTAAATTGGGTTACTTGTGTTTTTTTCCATTGAGCTGTATGAGTTTTTGTATTTTTTGGATATTAAAGCCTTATTGGATATGTGATTTACAAATATAGGTTGTCAGTTTATCTTACTATCCAGAAGCTTATTTGCTTGATATGGTCCTACTTATCTTTTTTTTCTTGTGTTTAAAATAAACTTGCTGGCATATTTACAGCAACCTTTTTCTTACATGTCAAAAAAGTAATCTCTAAAGTAATGACTAAAAGTATGGTAAATACATAAGCCAGTAACAGTTGTTTATAAATGATTATGTACTGGTTATAATTACATGTGTTATACTTTCATACCATTGGGTGGACAGTAGATTTGTTCATACCATCATCACCTCAAACAGGTGAGTAAATGTGTCATACTACAACATTACAATGGCTACTGATACAATAGGTGATAGGAAGTTTTCAGCTTCATTATACTCTTATGGGACCACAGGCCAAGGGGAATGTTTTTTGAGGCACATGACTATACACAGTTGATAGCGAATACAGAAAGGTAAAGAGAAGTGTTCCATTGTCTCTGTTTTCATCAGGTTGTACATGCTTATGAGATGTTGAGGACATTTACTTTAGCAAGGCAAGTTTGAGATTGAAAGTTTTAATGGTGAAATAGGACTAAGTGGTTATATTTTAAAAAAAGGCCACAGGATAATTTTTTAAAAAGTGGACAAGTGCTGTATTTGACAGAATTATACGACTGATTAAATAGTCATACACTAATGCATAATTGGAGGATGCACTAACACATCACTGAGTAACAGCAATGAGTATTTAGGAGGGGGAACCAAAAGACCAGATTCCAGTCCTTGTACATTTACTCTCTGAGCTGCTCAGAGTCTGTTTCCTCATCTGAGAAATGAGATTAATAATGAAACATTTCTCACAGGGTAGGTTGTGAAGATAAAATGAATCAATGTAAATTTAGTGACCCACAAAACTCTATTCTACAAATACATTTAGCATCAAAGATGTCTAGCATTGGGATACAGTAATAATTGAATATAGCTATTCCCTTAAGAATACACAATATAATGGCCTAGGTCAGTGATTCTCAAACTTTTTTGATCTCATGGCACATACAAACTAATTACTGAAATTATGCAGCACATCAAAAAAACTTTTTTTGACCTATTTGATTAAAAAATGTATAATTTTGATTCATTCATACCAGATGGCTATTGCTATATTGGCTGTTATTATTATTTAAAATAATATATTTTTGTTGATTTTAGAGATTGGGAAAAGGAGATAGATGCCAACTACATGCCCCCTACTGGGGATTGAGCCTACAGCTTGGGCCTCTGAAACCTGTGACTGCCTGGAACCTGTTGCCCCCTTTACCTCATTCATTCTTGATATTTAATTTTTTTAGAATTATATATTGAATTCCATCTTTCCAGTTTAATATAGAATTTTTCCATGAGCACTCTAATATTATCATGTTTGCCAAATGTCTCAACCAAGTTTTCTTTCTAGTGTGAATTACAGACAACCTGACTATAATGGTTTAGTTTTTCTTACCTGAAGAGAAGTCTGGAGGAAGCAGCCCAGAGATGTGTCAACAGTGCCACATTTTCATCAGCATCCTAGCCTCCTCCTTTCTGGTCCACCATCTTTAGCAGATAGCTTTAATCCCAATGGTCACAAATGGAATTCATTGCATTCAGAAGGAAGTGATGGAAATGATGTATCAGAAAAATGAAAACATTCTCAAAACTTCCCAGTGACTTTTCTTTATGCATTGGTGTTTAGAATCATGTAACTTGTCCCACCCAGTAGCAAGGGAGATTTGAATTTCTAGCTGGATACATGGTGACAAAGACTCTTTGACCAAACTTTAGTTAGGCTCCCCTGAGCCCTCTTTTAGATGAGGCATCTATTTTGGCTCCCATCCTGTCTTTGGCCTGTCCAGCTCAGTGTTGGCAAAGAATCCTAACAGTTTAGAGAGATAATCCCCACCCTTGTTATCCAATCAAGTTCCTCATCCCACACCTTTGATGATAAGCAGAATCTTATTAGGTAGCTTAGTAAGAATTCTCTTACCCATGGTGTCTCCTCTTTGTAATTTTCTATCTACTGCTCCCTCACTCTATAAATCCCCAGCTATCTTTGCTGTTTTTGGAGTTCTGATCTCTGTCTCCAGTTGTAATACCTCTATTGTGAGAGTCTTGGATAAAGTCTTCATTACCATTTTAGCAAGTGTCAGAATCATTTTTCCTTTAGCAGTGGCCATTCTTGAAGAGAAGTAGGATTCTGCTAGCTAAGGAGAGGAGAGGACTGGATAATGAGGAAGCCATTAACAGTGCCTGTAGCATCAAAGGTCTATGTACCTAAAAGTGAGCCATTGACTTTTGAGAAGCCAGTGTGACATGGAGCATAAATCCTCATAAGTTTGGGATTTACATTTCACTTCCATCTCTGTCAGTGATATACCTAGGAATTCAATAAAATGAAGCCTGTAAAACTTTTCACCTCCGTATTTTTCGGAAGTATTCGTGCAGTTTAATTAGCTAATGGTTATAAAGTGATCTGAAGAAAGTTACTGCAAGTACATAATACTTTGTTAGATAATGTGTGAATAATTTTACAAAATCTGGATAACTGTCAAGCAATTAAAGGCAAATGCACTGTAAATGCTGTTATGTGCGTTCCATTAGCGTTCATCAGAAGTTGACACACCCATTGAGGAAAAAGCAGATCTCATAGAGTTCTGAAATGGTTTTTGAAAAATTCTTACTCCTCTCTTAAATTCACTTTCACCATCTGCTGGTAAAAGAATTGAGATGGTTGCCTGTGAACTTAGCAATTACATGTGCTAATATAGTAGCAGGAGAAAATGATCATCACACCTGTTTTTACAAAAACAACAGCAAACAAAACAAAATTCCACTACTACCCAAACCAAAAATACCATCTGGTTTTCTGTGAAAACAAATTTTCAGATTCCTAAAAACAACAAACCAACTGTATTTTCAGGTGTTGTTACATATATTGAAAATGTACTCATTTAAATCCTCTTAATTCTTAGAAAAATTGGGGTCTCAAGACAAAGCATCATCCTGCCAATATTTTTGTGTCTTCTCCTTCCTTTTGGATTTTGAGAGATGGTGGAGAGGAAGAAACATGACTGTGAGAAAATTGCTTCATTTTATTTTGTTCATGAAATCTTTAATACACCTACAAAAGACAGGATTATGTATTTGTCTCAATTTAAGAAGTATTTGTGCATGAAAATTAACATATAAAATCTTTAGCAAATGTAGGCCAAATTTTTTTTTTTTTTAAAAAATCTAACTTGCTAGCATTCATAAATTAGTGGGCTACTAGAACTTAGTTTTCCTGATAAATGTTATTTGTGTGTGATTGTTTACACTAAATCTCATGTTCTCATCTTAACAAAATTATAATTGAGATTAAATTTAAAAATTTGTATATATTATTGAGCTATTAAATTTTGAAATCAAGATAATTATATCATAAAATTGGGGACATGAGAATTTCCTGGCACCAGGAAAATTGGTATAAATAAAATCACCATATGTGATTGATTTGGTTTAGTCTTACTCATCATCCCATTATCCATGTAACAATGTAAATTTGTGAGATTCATGGATTTCCAATTTCATAGTCCTTTTCCAGAAAAACTCAGCCCTCCTCTTGACTATGTATTAAATTTAAAATTAATTTGATGCACATTTTGATTAAGCTTAATTTTTCTGGAGACATCTATTATATGAAGGTAAACATAGGATAATGTTGTGCTCTGGTTTTTCATCTAAATAATAGAGCATACATTATGTGCCTAACCAATCTATGTTAATGTTTTCTTGAAATTAAGCAATAAATATCAGCCAGCAACTTCATAATCCAGATGTTATTTTATTACTCCAATAATATGGGGAATTTAAGACACTATTTTTAGTAAAACTAATCTTATTTCTAGATAATACAGTCTACTACATCGAGACTCTTATTATATTCTTTACAGGGATGATGAAATGTGCATATTCAGGAAGGGTTATATTACCTTACTACCTGGTAAGCTTCTAAGAGTTATAAAGTAAATGAAGACTTTAGGTTAATAAAATTTTCTGTGGTTTAATGATTTTGTGTAGGTCAGTGAACCCCGAAATGGAGCTTGCTATGAGAAAAATTCCTGAAGTGGAAAATCTCTATAATAATGTAATAGCACATTTTTTTTGGGGGGGGGCATGTCTGTTCTATTTTCAAATAAAGTTGCTTATTATTATTCATGTACATATTTCCCCTTTTGCATAAAATTGAAATTACATTTAATATTGTACTAAGTAGTTCATCCAAATAGAACTGAGCACCATTTGGACATAGTTCTCTAAAGAATGCTGATTATCTCCGTGTACACCTTGTTCACCAAAAGTCACATGTCTTGTCAGTTCAGTCCACCTCACCTGTATATCCCTAAGCAGTATTTCCACAGGTATTCTTCCTATGTGTATAAAGTTCTCCCACTGAGGGTGATGACAGATGGGCAGGGTCAGAAATGAGTAACTTCCTGGGTCTGTTCTTTAGGGGAAAGGCTCAGGGAACAGGTAGTGATTGTCTCCTGAGGTGAATTTGAGACACCTCAAAATTGCTGGGAGGAACACCTGGTCCCAAGGCTGTGCAGATGCTCAGGGTTGCTATGGCCTTAGACCTTGGCAGACATGGGATTGAGGCCTCTGGGTTGTGCAAGTCTGAACTCATTATCCTAGATTCTAGATAATTTTCTAGACTTTTTAGCCTTCTTACTCTTCAAGGACCTAGAGAGTCTTCCAGCCCCCGGAGAGCTAAAGATGCTGTAGATTTTCTGCTGACATATGCACAGTTGACCCCTGGCTTTCAGTGCCTGTCCTGGGCCACCTTGGACCACAGACCCTTCCCCACACCTGACAGGGCTTCTAGAGTGAGGGTGGAATGAGGCATCCACGAGTACTGGGGTTTGCATAATAGGTGGTGTGAGGCAGACTCCTTATGGATACGTCTGGAATGAGGGGACTGCAGCCTCCAGATGCCTGGTGTTTCTCTTCTTAGGACTCTCCTCCCTGTCCCTTAAATCCTTCAAGATAGGGCTTGTTCTGGGCCAAGTGGCCAGTTTTACAATTTTTTTGTGTCACCCCTGATGTTCAGTGCATCCCAGCCCATCCTCTCCATGACCTTCCATCAGGACACAAAAAAGAAGAAAAAAGTTTATTATAAAGATAAACTAGGAACCCTAGGTACATAGAAAAATGTTGATAGACAATGATTGAATTTATGCTATGTATGAGAGCACCTTTTTTTTTTAGCAATTAACTTGAATTTAAATTTCTAGTAGTATATTACAAACTCTAAATGTTACATAATATGGGTTATGTATTAGTTTCAATTTAAGAGGATTAGTGTAGGAAAATTAACATGTAAAGCCAATATAGGGATACTTGGCTAAAGCATTCTTCCAAAAGAATCTGCTGAGACAAAATGCAATAAAATGGAGACCTCTGACCCAGCCTCCCCCCGACCCCCACACCACTTTCCAAAGATAAATGTTCTTAGAATCTTGAGTGGACTTTATTTTTAACACTGTTAGTTTTTATTAGTAGCTCTGTAGTTGCTTTAAATTCATATTTTAATTTCAGCATCTCAGTTAAGCAGATTTCTAGACCCTTATTTCTAATGCTAATGGTAGACTTAAGAAAATAGGTACCCTTTTAATATGCTTTTCAAAAATTGCCCATTAGTGATGTGTCATCAGTAAAATGCCTTATCTCTGTGCCTAATTTTGTCACTCTTTGCTCTGTCCTCTCTATGCCCTTGTAATGGATAAAACTGTCCAAACATGCCCTGGTGACTCTCTGGATGAAGTGCTTCCATATTAGGGAAGCACGGAGGTAGGCTTCCCAACTGTACAGAAATCAGGAAACTTATGTCCTGTATGTTACTCACAAATATTTCATTAGCTGAAGCCACTGCTTATTAATCATATGCTTTTTTTAATGTATAGGCTAAAATCCCACAGAAATGTGGCAAATAAATGATGATGGAGACTGTGAAAAATGTCAATTACTCAATGAGTAATTGGCAGTAGTTAAGTCTCAGGGAAAAGAGGAATCTTAGATGCATTTCATATTTTCTTACCCAATAATGTAACTTCACTGAAATTATACCTTTTGGAGTTACTGTTATTCAATGATTTTCCTGATTTGAAAGCTAGTGCTGACTTGTGCCTACTTTGCAATGGATTAGTATCTTTTGCATTTAACTTCTTATTACAAAGGTCTATAATTTGACTGAAATGAACACTTGAAAAAATACAGACTTGGTGGATGGTAGTAATACAAAGTTTTAGGATTTTTAAAGGAAATGCCATTGTTTCTTTTGAAAATGCAAACAATGCCTCTGCTTAGTGCTCTCAGGAGGAGGCAGTGGGTTCTCAGGACACTGGACCGGCTCAGTCATTTATTGCTTCTCTTGATCTCCATGAGAGCCTCATTGGAGAACATAATAAAGAGGAGGAGATGAAATGAAGAAACACTTTACAATTTTACTTTGAGTCAAATTTTGTGGCTTCTATTGACCATCAAATTAAAATCTAGGTAGACATTGGTCTTGTCTTGCAACAGTACCCTGATATTGCATGTTTCAGCAAAACTACTAACCCCACCCCCAATATGCTCAGTTCTTCTAATACATCTTTGCCTTGATTTATGCTGTCTTTAGTATATAACGTTTTCCTTACTGTTCCCATTGTCACAATTCTTCTTACCCTTCAAGGCCCATTTAAAATATCACCTCCTATATGAATGTCATCTTCTCTCCTTCACCAGATATGTTCTTTCCCTCTCATTTGGACTCTTATGATAATTTATTTCTTCCTCTCATGAATATGTATATTCCTCCTTATCTACTATTTATTTCTACTCTTATCTCATTCCTCCCCATGAAATAGTAGAGAGTTTCTGAAAACAGAGGCCATGTGTTATTCATATTTAAGTACCCAACCAACAGGAACTTTAGGCATGATCACTAAGTGAAAATTGTGTTTAGATCCAAACATTAATAAATTCAGAAGATTCCTACATATTAACCACATCCTCCCACCCCCAGATTCACATACACTTAAGTAAAGTTCTTGTGAAAGACATAGCCTTGTGCTTTTCAGAATAAAATGACATATGCAAAAACTGGTCTTGGTTTTCTAGGTATTTTAACAGATCATAATCTTTCTATTTTTACAAAATATAAAGAAGGAAAAATGTTCATCTAAAAAAGTTCATCTTGGGTATGAAGGACTTGGTTCTTTATATGGCTACACATATAATCATATGTATATATGCATATAAAATCATATATCCTATATAACAAAAGGCTAATATGCAAAATTACCAAACAGTGGAACAACTGAAACAACTGAACAAATGAACAACTGGTCACTATGATATGCACCGACCACCAGAGGGTGTACATTGAACATAGTGGGTGTCGGCCCTGGTGGGAAGGTGAGCAGGGGTGCCAGACCAAGGTGAGGTGTTGGTTGCTGTCATTGGGGTGAGCCTCTGGTGGTTACTGAAAATTCTTTGCTCCCGCGTGTTGTGGTCTCTCCTACCTGGCACTTGTACCTGTCCTGGCGCCGGCCTCACTCACACCCACTGCCAGTGCCCAGCGCCAGCCTCAATCACTTGGCGCTGTCAGTGGGTGTGAGTAGTGAATGCCAGCCTCTATTGCCCCTCAGGGCTTCTCCACCTCCTCCTGCTCCTAAGAGGGGATTGGGGCCAGTAGCCACCTCTTGCCCCCACCGCTGGCGATGGCCCCACTCATACCCACTTCTGGCACCAGCCCTAATCACTCTGCACCTTTAGTGGGTGCAAGCAGAGCCAGTGCTGTCAGTGAATGGGAGCAGCAGCAGTAGGAGTGGGGGTCGTGGAAGGGGCTGGGAATAAGGGGGCCGTGGGGGTGGTGCAAAGGATGCCTACAGAGAGTTCATGGAGCTCTCCTGATTCAGAAACATATAAATGATTTCTCTTTTAAATTCCCATCTATCTCATACATTTTCTCTAGCTTTAGATGTGCAATTTTTAAGACAAAATAAAAAATTCTAAAAATTAACCAATTGTAAAACTCTGTGGTAGAAATAAAATTTCAGTTTCTTTTTTTTCTTTTCTATAAATAGTCAATTGCAAGTATTGTGTTTCTGAAAGCTTTTCTATTTCCAATAGGTTAGTCTTTGTCAGTTCTTGAAGTTTTTTAATGTTGATACCAGGAAGATGAGTATTTAACTCCTAGAAATCTAAAGAATAAAAGTTACTTTGCATTAATTAAAATAACTTAATGACAAGAACAAGGAATAAAAATATAAAACCTCTGAAAGGGTCATGCAAAGGAAATTGTGGATGAAAATTTTTGATATAAACTTTTAATATTTAAAAATTTTTATAGTCCTTTTTATTACTGAAAGTCTCATAGCTTCTTCATCATTATCAGAGAAAAATAATTATCTAATGAAAACATGGAAATGTTGATTGACAGGTTGGACATTTTTACATTAGAGAGTCTGATTGGAAATGGGTAGCAATAGATATCTATCTTGGTTCTGTCTATCTGCCTTCCTGTCAATCATCATTTCTAGGTGTCATTGTTTTTTCTCTTAATTTTATATTTCCAGTGACTGGTCTTAAAAGATCATATTCTTTGTGCATCATTTAGTAAGAAAGGAAAACCTAAAAAAGATAATATGACTATTTCAGAGTAAATAAATCCTTTTTGATGTGAAAGGATCTGTTGATTTCTATTAAGTTTTCCTTAGCCTTGTAATACAAGGTGTATTAATGATCTAGAACTAAGTATATCAATATATTTAACTACTTTTTGTGATATATAATGAACTCTTTTCTCTAAAGTTTAGGTATCAACTTAAAAGGCCAAGGAGATCAGACTCCCTAATAGCTTGTCTCAATTTTGCTGAGGGTTGATATGATTTCAGTAAGCAAACTCTTGATTTTTCCTTAGTGTTTTTCCTTTTATTTATTTATTTTTTCAACAATGACAGTACACATTCTAAAAAATACAGGAAAGTTCAGATGTAAATAGTAACTCAAAGTTATTGCTGTACTTAAAACAATCATGTGGTCCGTTCCATATCTGAGTCGCTAGGCAATGGCATCTATGATTCTATCACTTTTATTTCAAAGACTTAATATGACACTTTAACAGTAGCTTATCTAATAAAGAGAGAATATGCTAATTGACTGTCACACTTTCACAAGATGGTGACACCCAAACCATTAAAGAGGGAATATGCTAATTGACTGTCATGCCCTTACAAAACGGCAGTGCCCACAGCCACAAGATGGTGGTGCCCAGTCCCCTCAGTCCTGCCTCATCCAGCCAGATTTCCCCGGACCCCTCAGCCTTGCAGGGGAAGGCAGTGGGGGTAATTGGACCAGCAGGGGAGGGCTGTTGGGGATGATTGGGCTGGCAGGGGAGCAGTTAGGTGTCAATCAGCCCGGAAGGAAGGGAAGTGGTTAGGGGGCTATCAGGCTGACAGGCAGAGTGGTTGGGGGAAATCAGGCAGGCTGGCAGGTGAGTGGTTAGGAGCCAGTGGCAGTCCCGGATTGTGAGAGGGATGTCTGACTGCCAGTTTAGGCCTCAGATTGGAGAAGGTGCAGACTGGGCTGAGGGATACACCCCCTGCCTCCCTGTGCACAAATTTTGTGCATTGGGCCTCTAGTGTAACCATATTAGGTAATGCTATTGTTTATGTCTGTGTTAACATAATTTACATTGTTGCTATATCATGAGAAATATTTTAAAGGTAATCTATATTCACACTGACTGTGTTATGGTTTTTGACATTTGAATATATCTGATATATAGTTTTGGTTTGGTATAATCTACTATTGTAAATTTTTTGGCATTTTATTTATAAAGAATTTTTTGAAGGAATGTCAGCTTGTCAAGGATTGTGAATAAACACATTTTTACATTGAAAAAAGATGGTAGCATTTGCAGAGACTTGGGATTAGGAACATGCATAAAGAAAAGAAGCAGAAAAATATATAGGGGTAGAAATGAGAAATACATTTCTTGACAATCCATATTCCTTACCACTTAGCCATCAGTAACACCAGGAGGAAGTCAAGTTGCTATTCTGGGTTTGGCCATTTTGGTCAATAGATTGCTTGCATTTTTTTCTCAAGTGTGCATTATTTAAGCTATATTATTTAAGCTATATTAAAATTTCCTTTCCTTAGAAGGTGAATATTGCAGCTAGAGAAATCTCAGACTGAAGCCTTAAACATCAAGACAAACCAGTTTCCACAGTAGGTACACATAGTGCTTAGTGTGATAGAGGTATGCCTGAATAATTCCTGCATTTTGAAACTGGGATGGTGGGTATAGAAATCAGAATACTAGATTATGGCATATTTGAAATAGGAGAATTGTTGAAGGCTTGTTTGGAGGTGTTGATGAACGACAAAATTGGAAAAGCAGAGACATGGCAAGGTGTTAATCCTAAAGATTAATAAACTGGTTATGCCAGTGCCCTTGACTAGAATTGAAACTGGGACTCTTCAGTCTGTAGGCCAGCATTCTATCCACTGAACCAAACCAGTTAGGGCTTCAGATTTATTTGTTCAGATACTCAGAGTGAAAGCCAAGCAGATAGCACCTCGGTGTAACTCTAATGTTTGTTTGGTGCCTTTCCTCTCCATTGCTTCACAGCCTTCCAGGCACTTACACAGCACAGTAGCAAAATTAAAACCAGTTTATTTCAACCATCAGCCTAGAGACTCCTCTAATCATCTGTAAAATCAGAGAGCCAAAGGGCCAAACTCTAAAAATTTATTTAAAGTTAGAATATCTTTGGCAAACAAAATATTTTATTCTATTGTCAAATCATAGTCTTGGACAGGGAAGAAGTAAAATCTAAGGAGCATTTTGTCAGGGCTTTATTGCCCATTTTCAAATAGACATTTATTTCCATCAATAAGCAGCATCCTAAGAAAAGTGAATGTAGTATGTATATAATACATACACACACTCACATGTTTTATTATTTAATGCACACTTTCCATATGCCAGGCACTGTCCTAAGCATCTTAAATATGTTAATTTTTATTTATTTCAGATATTGAACTCCTTTGCCAATTTACTTGTATATGAATTTACTAGGTAATTGATTTAATGAAACAAATTCTTACTTGAATAATCTACTCTGAGCCTTTCTGGATATGCCTGATATATGGTACAGGCATAATAAATTATCTGAACAGATATTTCTTTAAGAGGAAATAGGGTATAACAAATATTGATATGATTAATATTAAATTTCATATTAAATTTCAAGATTCCATGTAGCTCCAAATCCTATTCATTGAGTGTCCTCACCTCATCTAAGCCTGAGTGAGTGAGGGTGTTTTTGTGGATCATCCTTAAAAGGGTGCCATAGATAGCATTGGCAGTCCCTTTAGAACCCATGAATAAAACTATGGCGCATTTTTAGCTGTGTGTATTGATTTCTGGACTTACTTTGAAATTTGTAGTATATACTTTAGTGTCATCTGGAGAAGGAAGAAAGGATAAACTACATTTCCTTTGTGACATCATCTTTACCTTCCTCTTTCCTGAGATGCCCTTCATCTCCATTCCCTCTATAGCTTTTGTTTTCCAGACAAAGCTGAGGAGGCTTTCCAGTGGGGTTCTGACCTCCCCTGACTTCTCTAATGGTTTGTTTAATTTTTATCGCACATCCAAGATCAGCTGTAGAATTAAAGCCACCATACCTGTGTAGATTTACTCATTAATTCTTTGTTTACTTGTTATTTGCAGTCTATAATGTTTTCTGGGTGGGGAATAGTCCATGTTGCTTACATTTCTTCTTTTCAAAACATCGGACTTCTTTTATTTAATCCTTTTGTTACAGAAACCTCTCTAAAATAAATCACATAGTTGCCCGTAAAGACATATAATCTTTTCTTTAACAAAATGTCTGCAAAAATCACTCTTCCTCTGTGCTCCGTGGAGCCCTTAAGGAAAACCCATGTGTGTGAGACTGCCCTCTCCTGCACCAAGTCTCCTCTTTGCTACTGAGTTTATTCTTCTGACTTCCTTTTTTTTTCATTCTTACTTCAGCAAGGTGTCTTCTGTAGCAGCTTTCTTTTCTCAATCCTTCACTTTTAGTATCTGATTTGCAATCCTGGTCATCTGGGGCAAAACTATAGTCTAGGAAAAGCCAGTTGAACATGCTTGCTAAATTGTAGAGCCAATAACAAGTCAATAGGTTCCAGTCTAAAGATAGTCTCACCTTTCCTATGAATAAGAGAATTGGTGTTAGAAAGGTGGTTCAAAGCCTGTGTTTACTGTCTTACCTGTATGATATGTATTCTTTGTTTTTCAATTCTCATTGGCTGGTTGCCTACTCACTGCTGGTTATTGCAATAAGTTCTGATTGTGTAGCAGAGAAGAAACAGACATGGAGAAGTCTTGTAGGCACACTGACATGAACTTTTAGTGTCCTAGTGTTGTCATCTATATACCAAACTGACAGGGAGGACTTTGACTTTCAGGGGTCAGATAATTCACCTTCTTAGATCATATATTGCTGCAGCAGAATCTTAAAGGATAGATGACTATTGGTCCAGTGAACAAAGGTGGGGTTTTCCAACAAGTTGAAAGAGTACATGTAAATTTCCGGACAGGTAGCATAATGTGGTCCTCAGTACATTTCTGTTTTTCATTTGTTGTAGAGAAACTTGTGATGAAATAGATGACAAAGTTCTTAATTTTCCTTATTTTCTCTACAACATTCTATTAGATCTGTACTGTCTAATAAAATATGTGAGCAAAAAGGCATTTAAAAACTTAATAGTAGCCACATTTTAAAAAGTAAAAAGAAATAGTTGAAATTTATTTTAATGGTATACAGGAGTGGGCCAAAGTAGGGTCAATAGTTGTCACTACTGAAAATAATACATAATAATATAAGAATAAATGCTGTTTTGTATAATCACAACTGTTAACATACTTTTGCCTACCCCTGTACTTTATTTACCCAACATATCTAAAATATTATAATTTTAACATGTAACCAATATAAAATTATTAATGTTATATTTTAAGTTATTTTTGGTACTAAGTTTTCAAAATTTGGTGTGCAGTTTATAGTTATAGCATATTCAATTCAGACTCTAAATTTTCATAGAAAATATGTGGCCTGAATTTAAATTTCTTAAAATCAGAATTAAAACATAGATTCATGTGTACAAGTTCTTCAAAACATTTACAAACAACTTTAAATAACAGAATAATTAAAAATTTAAATAAGTTACATTTAAATAAATTTAAAAATTCAGTTCCTAGCTCACGTGAGTCATATTTCCAATCCTATTCAATAGCCACATATGACTAGTGATTCCCATATTAGACAACTTGTATTAAACTATACTCCCCTTAAATTAATAAATACTATTTCCTCTAATATAGCCAAATGACAACTTACACCCATAGTATCATACTGACTTCATTACAAAGCTTATAGATATGATCAGTTTTTTATGCTTTTCTTTTGAAGTTACCATATTAGCCACAACTATTTGAGGCTCTCTTCTTGCTTCTATGTGTCTATATCCAAAGATAAATTCTCAGACATTCTCTTATGAGACCTCTATGCACCCTGTGATACACTGATCTCTTTCTTCTTCTCAACACATTTTCCTGGGATCCAAGCCATCGTACCCTCCTAGTTATCCTTTCACCTTACTGGTTGATTCTCAGTTTCCTTTTCCTCTTTAATTTATTGACCTTTACACTTTGAAAAATTTCAGATCTCAGTCTTTTGATAATTTCATCACTCATTCTTTGGTGATGCTGTCCAGTCTCATAACTTTAAATATTATCAATATGTTGATGACTCCCAAATTTGAATCTCTAATACAGACTTTTCCCTGAACTCCAATCTACTCCACTACCTAATGCGATATCTAATACATAGCCCCAGTATAATGTAGCTAAATTTTCTGATTTCCTACCAACAAGTTCTTCCAGTCCTCTCCATCTTGGTTAATAGTAACTCTATTCTTCCAGTTGCTTGAGGTAGGAATCTTGGCATCATTCTTACTGCCTTTCTTTTTCTTATAACCTCTAATAAATCTAATGGCAAATTCTATTGGCTGTCTTTTCAAAAATATATAAAAAAACTAATTCTTATCACTCTTTTTTTCTGTTACTATCATAATCTAAGCCACTACTATTTTATTTTTTATTTTTTAATTTTTTAATTAAATCTTTATTATTCAGATTATTACATTTGTTTCTCTTTTTTCCCCTCCATAGACCCCTCCACCCAGTTCCCACTCCTCCCTCTGCCCTTAGCTCCCTCCCATTGATCTCATCCATAGGTGTATGATTTTTGTCCAGTCTCTCCCTGTACACCCCTCACCCCTTCCCCCCTGAGAATTATCAGTCCACTCCCTTTTTGTGCTCCTGATTCTATTATATTCACCAGTTTATTCTGTTGATCAAATTTTTAATTCACTTAATTTTTAGATTCACTTGTTGATAGATATGTATTTGTTGTTCATAATTTTTTGGCTTTTACCTTTTTCTTCTTTCTCTTCTAAAAGAGGACCTTTCAGCATTTCATATAATACTGGTTTGGAGTTGATGAACTCCTTTAGCTTTTTCTTATCAGTGAAGCTCTTTATCTGCCCTTCAATTCTGAATGTTAGCTTTGCTGGATAGATTATTCTTGGTTGTAGGTTCTTGCTATTCATCACCTTGACTATTTCTTGCCACTCCCATCTGGCCTGCATCGTTTCTGTTGAGAAATCAGCTGACAGTCGTATGGGTGCTCCTTTGTAGGTAATAAACTGTTTTTCTCTTGCTGCTTTTAATATTCTCTCTTTCTCTTTTGCTCTTGGTATTTTAATTATGATGTGTCTTGGTGTGGTCCTCTTTGGATTCCTTTTATATGGGGTTCTGTGTGCTTCCTAGACTTGTAACTCTATTTCTTTTACCAGATGTGGGAAGTTTTCAGTCATTATTTAAGTAGGTTTTTCAGTATTTTGCTCTCTCACTTCTTCTGACACCCCCACAATTCTGATGTTGGTACGCTTAAAGCTGTCCCAGAGGCTCCTTACATTATGTTCACATTTTTGGATTCTTTTCTCTTCTTGCTTTTCCAGTTGAATGTTGTCTACTTTTTTATATTTCAAATTTTTTACTTGATTCTTGCCTTTCTCTAGTCTGCTGTTAGGACTCTGTATAATATTTTTTACTTCAATCAGTGTATGTTTAATTTCTATTTGGTCCTTTATCATCTTTAGTTGGACCTTTTCCATCTCTAGTTGGCTCTTTGCCATCTCTAGTATGTCCTTTTTCATCTCCTCTTGGCTCTTGCTAAATTTGTCCATCTTTTCTAGCATATTCTTGAAAAACCTTATAAGCGTGGTTTTGAACTCTATATCCAGTTGTTTTTTTTCCTTCATTTCTTTTGTTTGTGATCCCTTCCCTTGTCTCGGCATTTTCACTATGCCGGGGAAACTTCTGTGTTGGATTCAGCTTTATGATGCCAGAGGCAAAGCCGCAGAAGCCTCTGTTGAGCTTGGGATGGGTGGAGTCTCAGGACTTAAGGGACCGCCTTGCCTTCCAGTCGGCCCCGCCCTCCACGGCCCCTGAGTCTCAGGTGACTGGGTAATCAATCACTGGAGCGGTCCTTGTGTGCGCGCCCGCAGTGCCTCTAACCGCTGCCTTTCCAGCTCCCTTGCACACTAGGACCACACGAGTCTAAGTCCCCAGGGTTTCGCCCGAAACAGGGGCTTAGTGGAGTCAGAAGTGGCACAGTTGGGAGGGTCTGTCTCCCGCCCACTCGAGAAAGCCAGCGGCACAATCAGCAATCTGTCCTGTGTGCAGCACCGTGCGCGTGCGAGACCAGACCTGATCTTCTGCAACTCCCCTAAATTTCTGTGCACCTCTCCCTTTTCACAGTCCAAACTCCCCCGTATGAGTTTTGGCTGGATCTGGGGTTTAGTGTCGTAAGATAAGGGGTTCAATGCCATTGGGAGTCTCCGTTTCCCTCCCGCCAGAGAAAGCCAGCCCGGTATTCCGGCACCCGCTCTCTCAGCGCGCGCATCTCAGTACCTCGGCTTTTTGCAGCTCCTCTGGGTCTCCGTGAGCCCTTCTCTTTCCTTCTAGTTGTAGAACTTCCACTCCGCCAGCTTTCCTGTAGTTCTGAATGATGTCCGTTCTGTCTTTTAGTTGTAGTTTTGAAATTGTTGTGCGAGGCAGCAGTGTAGGTGTTTACCTATGCCGCCATCTTGGATTCTCCTCCTAAGCCACTACTATTTTAATCTAGGTAATTAGAATAACCTCCTAATTGCACTCTCTGTACTCTCATTCTTGCCCAGTTTAGTCTGTTCTCAACCCAGAATATATAACATGATACTTTCTGCAAATCTCCAATGGCTTCCTTTGTCTGAATAAAAGCCACAGTTCTGATAATAGCCTCAAATTCTACCTGCCTCTCTCACCTGATTTCCTGCCTCACATCCCCCTTTCTGGGTTTACTGGCCTCCAGGCTATTCCAAGAACATGAGCCAGGCTGCTGTGTCAAGACCTTTGCATTCACAGTTATCTTTGGTCTAGCTCCCTCTTTATTCTGCACAACCGATTGCTTATATCTTCAGACCTTTACTTTCAGACCTTTCAGGGAGGCCTTCTCTGATTGGCTGGTCCACAGCTGGCTTAACTGGAACCTCTGTGTAAATGAGAAAATGGTACCCATCTGAGGCCAGGGCTCTGGTTCACAGATGAACAAGCAGATGATTTGCTGGGCTACCCATCTGAAGATACTTGGGGCACATTATAATCTATGTGATTGTCATTTCTAGAGCACTTTGCCTGGAGCCAGTTTTGTACAAAGAAAAAGGCCCCCCCTTTTTTAGGCGGTTTTCAGGTTCCACTAGCCCCCTAAACTTGACACCTTTGTGTAATGTTCAAAATGCACAAGGTCCTTTTGAGGCCTCCTGACCTCTCCTTCTACCTCCCAGGGCACATCTCCCTATCTTCCTGCTAATTTTATTTATTTTTTTCATAGTGTCTACCACTATCCAGGAAATGAAAGTGTGGGGCCCTTGTTCAAAAGTAGTAAGAATTTTAATACTGCAACAGCAGAGCATTAAAGGAAGCACAGGCCCTCCTGAGCTCAAGGCCCTGTGCAATTGCACAGGTTGTGTGGCCATGAAGCTCGCACTGCCATCATTTTAAAGACCATATGTTTTACTTATTTATTCGATTACTTGCCTTTCTCCCTAGACTTGAATATAAACTCAATGGGGCCTGTGATTTTTCTGTTCCATCCTGTATATCTGTGGCAGCTAGAACAGATTATTTGTTGAATAAATGAATGTGCTAAGCACTAGGCCATAGGCTTTAAATATATTATCTTCAAAGCCAATTTCACAGATGAGAAAGCTGAGTAAGACAACACTGTTAAATCTGTTGTCTTATGTCTGTGTAGGTGGGGGCAGGTAAGCTGTGCCATTTAAAAAGAATGAGATACTAAGGCTCAGGGAAATTTTGTATTTGCCCCAAGAGTGAACATCTCAATGCCAGAGAATTACTCTTTTTTTTTGAATCCTACTTCAGGCAACAACTTATTTTTGGCTCTTTTGCTTTGAGTAGGTAAAGGGAACAGTCCTTTGAGGAGATGCAGCCACTAAATGTATTTTGCTGTTTCTCTCCTTTTACTTGAAAATGCCTTTGATAATAACATTACATACTTAAAAAAATTAGTAAATTACCCTGTTTGCTCTACAAAACATCTATGAAATAGACAGAAAATTTTCTTTCCTACTTTACAGATGTGAAACTTGAAAAACAAATTGGCTAAGATCATGTAAGTTAGTAAAGAGTAGGGCTGCCAAACCCCAAGTTTTTTGTCTCTGGTTCTCTGTTTTGATCAAAAGCTAATCTTTAAAAGAAATGATTCTTTTAACTTATTGCAAATTTCTTTTTTTGTGATAAAGATTTACCATTTTTCTGTTTCTATGTAATGACTATGCTGAAGAATGTCATTATTTTCCTTAAAGCAGTGATTTTTGTTAAGCTCATCTAAATCCCATAATGAAAATAAATGCATATTAAGAATTAGCATTTCTGATACATTGGATGGCATTTAAAATTGGCATAGCACATCAAATACTTGATAAGGTGTTTATACATTTATAAGTAGCTAGATGAACTATTGCATTGATTTGGGGATTAAATGGCAATTCAGTCTGTGGCTTTTGATGAACTGGAGCATGCTGAAGTTTTCTGGAGCTCTATGATATAGGCAGTTGCTTATGATAAATTTCTACCAATTGAGAAACAGATCATATTTCTGAGAATGATAGCTTGAAATACTTCTTATCATTTTGGAACTTGGGTGTATTGTCATTCACTATTGAATAATTAATTCTGGAAAGTGTTGTCAGAAACCAGACATTCTAAAAATAAAACATGTTCCCATAAAATATTTTCAGGGTAAGGCATGATAGTGAAATGTAGCACCTTGCAGTTCTATTTCTCATCCTGATTCAGTTGAGGGTGCTACATAGTCAGTAATTAATTATTTCATGTACTCATGACAGGCCTAGTTGATGTTTATGAGTTCAGTGAAGTGGACTCATTTTTTCCCATAAATCTTACCCAATCTGACACATATAGGAGCTCTTCATTTTATAAGTGAGTCCAGTCCCCAAAAGTTCTAAGTATATAAGCAGAATCACACATTAAGTATCCTAAGGAAGTGATTATTTAAAGAAATCTTTTCAAGAAGAGGAGAATCTTGGAAGAGCACTCAACTTCATTTATTTAGATTTTGGTCTAGGTACCTCTCTCACTACTTTCTTGTGTTATTGGGCTCACTATATGCTAAGTAGAAGGTTATCTCCAGAGAAACTCTTGCTTAACTCCAATACTAGTATTTGAAACATAGCATCGGAGACACAGGAAAGTGTCTGAAGAACTTGAGGTCAATTGGTCTCTGCTTTGAGATAGGGTTTTCCCAGGTAAATGAGCATTCAGTTGGCATATATATATATATTTCAGAGAGGAATGGAGAGGGGGAGAGAGAGAGAGATAAAATATCAATGATGAGAGAGTATCATTGATCAGCTGCCTCCTGCATACCCTCCATTGGGGATTGAGCCCACAACCTGGGCATGTGCCTCTGACCGGAATCGAACCTAGTACCTTTCAGTCCACAGGCTGATGTTCTATCCACTGAACCAAACTGGCTAGGGATAGTTGGTATATATTTGATAGTACCAAAGGTTTATCTTATATCCCATATTGGTGTTCAGTTTAGCATGATAAAAAATTATAAGAAGTGGCTTATCATCTCCATATAAAATGCAGTTCCTTTCTGGGGTGCTGAATGTGATTCTTGTTGGTGTTGGGACTCAACATTAATTCCTGATGAGGAGATTACTTATCTTCAGTACTTACTTCAATTAGTGTCATTAGTGATGATGTACTTGTTACTCAGTTATGAATGGGAGTTTTGTGACCTGGGATTACTGTCAGCCCACCTCTTGAGGACTTTCTGGTCAGATACTTCTCTTCTCTCTGATAGGTGCGGTCTTATTTCAGGCCACTCCATAAATTTTTGATTAGGGGTGGTTTCTGGGCAACAGTATGATAGTCTTGGGCTATGCAGCAACAAGATTTAGGGTGGTGAGTTTCTTTGGATTTAATTTACTTGGGTTCCAAGAATTTCTTTTACTTTTAGGTTTTGAAATGCATTGCACAAATCAGGGAAAGCTATTGTATTTTATGTATATAATAAGCACTGGGCAGCTGTTAGTTGTGAGGCCTTGAAGACGGTACTTAACTTTCCTAAAGTCAAATTAGATGCTAATTTGTCTGGCAGAACCCTGACTCAAAGCAAGGAATGGAATCTCTTATACCGATCCAGTTTTGTAACACTTAACAGGGATGTTCTATTAAATGATCTCCAGGTTGTAGGGTTTATTAATGAGATTTAGAAAAATTTAGAAATTCAATGTGCATATGCTTAGCATGGTGCTTAGCCTATACAGTATTCAATGAAAGGTCATTGGTATTATTCTCACTATATATCTGCTACTTATTACAAAGGCTACTATTATTAAATTATTTTGAATAGGTTCAGATCAGTGGTTGGCAAACTCATTAGTCAACAGAGCGGCAAACCGCAGCTCCCGAGCCACAGTTTGCTTACCACTGGTTTAGACCAATAAACAGGTAAGTGCTTTGATTAAAGTTCTGCACCAAGAACTTCACATTTATTATTTTATTTAATCCTCATGGCAAACTAATGAGGTAAATATTACCTCTTCATTCCATAAATTTGGAAACCATAGCTTAATGCTACAAAGAATATTTTTGCTAAGAATTTTTAAGAAATTAAACTGGAATTTGAGCTCAATCTGTTCGATCTCAAATTTTTTGTCCCTTCTTGGATGCCATGAAGCATCAGAGATACATCTAGAAATAAAATAAATTCAGGTCAACATAAAAAGAGTCCTTCCTGAGGAGAAACCAAGATGGCGGCATAGGTGAACACTTAAACTGCTACCTCGCACAACAATTTCAAAAGTACAACTAAAAGACAGAACAGACATCATCCCGAACCACAGGAAATCTGGCTGAATGGAAATTCTACAATTAGAAGGAAAGAGAGGGGCTCACAGAGACTCAGAGGAGCTGCAAAAAGCTGAGATATGGAGACACAGGCTTAGAGAGAGCAGGCAACGGAGTGCTTGGCTGGCTTCCTCTGGTAGGAGGGAGACAGAAATTCCCTTATCTGGTGAGACTCATGTGGGGGGAGTCTGGACTGTTGTGAAAAGGGAGGGGTGCACAGAAAATTAGGGGAGCCATGAAAGGGCAGAGGTCTGGGGGTGCACACACCACTGAGCACAGAGAGGACTGCTGATTGTGCCACTGGCTTTCTCTAGTGGGTGGGAGACAGAGCCTCCCAACTGCGCTCAACTCCATTTCTGACTGCACTGAGCCCCAGTTTCAAGTGAGACCCTAGGGATCCAGACTTATTCAGGTCCTGGAGCTCAAGGGAACTGGAAAAGCAGAGGTCTAGAGGCAGTGTGCATGCCTGTGCACAGAGAGGACTGCAGAAATTACTGAGAGACACTTGAAACCCAGGGACCACGTAGGGCAGGGCTGACTGGAAGCCAAGGCTGTCTGCTCAGTCCTGAGACTCAACCCCATCTAAGCTCAACAGAGAGGCTTTTGCAGTTTTGCAAGTTTTGTATCATAAGGCTGACTCCAGCACAGAAGTTCTCCTGGCATAGCAAAAATGTGGAGACAAAGGAACAGATCACAAACGAAAGAAATGGAGGACAACAAATGACTGGATATAGAGTTCAAAACCACAGTTATAAGATTTTTCAAGAATTTCATAGAAAAGATGGATAAATTTAGCAAGACCCAAGAGGAGATGAAAAAGGACCAACTAGAAATTAAAGATATACTGACTGAAATAAAAAATATTATACAGAGACCTAAGAGCAGACTAGAGGAAGGCAAGAATCAAGTCAAAGATTTGAAATACAAAGAAGCAGAAAACACTCCATTGAAAAAGCAAAAAGAAAAAAAGAATAAAAAAATGTGAAGATAGTGTAAGGAGCCTCTGGAACAACTTCAAGCACACCAACACCAGAATTATGGGGGTGCCAGAAGAAGAGAGCATGATACTGAAAATCTATTTGAAGAAATAATGACTGGAAATTTCTCCCACCTGGTGAAAGAAATAGACTTACAAGTCCTAGAAGCACACAGAACCCCAAACAAAAGGAATCCAAAGAGGACCACACCAAGAAATATCATAATTAAAATACCAAGAGCAAAAGACAAAGAGAGAATATTAAAAGCAGCAAGAGAAAAACAGTTAATTACCTACAAGGGAGCACCCATACGATTGCCAGCTAATTTCTCTACAGAAACTATGCAGGCCAGACAGGAGTGGCAAGAAATACTCAAAGTGATGAATAGCAAGAACCTACAACCAAGATTACTCTACCCAGCAAAGCTATCATTCAGAATTGAAGGGCAGATAAAGAGCTTCACAGATAAGAAAAAACTAAAGGAGTTCATCCACACCAAACCTGTATTATATGAATGCTGAAAGATACTCTTTAAGAAGAGAAAGAAGAAAAAGGTAAAGATAAAAATTATGAACAACAAATACATATATATCAACAAGTGAATCTAAAAGTCAAGTGAATAAAAAATCTGATTAACAGAATAAATTGGTGAATATAATAGAATCAGGGGCATAGAAAGGGAGTGGACTGACAATTCTCAGAGGGAAAGGGGTGAAGGGAGTTAAGGGAAAGACTGGACAAAAATCATATACCTATGGATGAGGACAATGTGGGGGGTGGGGATAAGGGCAGAGGGAGGGATGGGAGCTAGGTGAATGGGGACGGGGGGAAGAGGAACAAATGTAATCTGAACAATAAACATTTATTAAATAAAAAAAGGAAAAAAACATAAAGAGTCCTTCCTGCATTGGCACAAGTACCTCTACTACCTTAAGTGTTTTTCACTATGTAAAATTAGTACTCAGCTTAGCTGGATAAACTCAATTTTCTGCTAACTTCCTTGGTTACCTATAACCCAGCTCAGCTTTTAGAGTTTTCAAGTCTCAGGAGACAGCAGCTAGTGGTCAGGGAAACTCCATTTAACATCTGACTTGGTGGCACCACGATGCAACAAAAAGTCTATCACAATGGAAGACTATAAAACATGAAGGAATAAATTCTCTGCTGGGAAGAGGAAGGATGTGGACGGTAAATGGAGTGACTTGGTTGTAGAAAGTCTAGAACCCTACTGAACAGAAGTGCTTTGGGGGCCTATGCTGGGGCATTAAAAGATGTAGGGAGTGCATGATGTCTTTCCCCTCCTTGCTGAAACATCATCTGCTTTTCGCTTTTCACCTTTCTGGCTACTTCATTTCCCAGCCTCAGAAAGCATTTGTTACTGCCACTCTCATTCATGGGTCACCACCTTAAAGTTTCCTTTCAAAACTGGAACACAAGTGGAAAAGGAAAATAGCATTACTGCTTGCTGTAAAAGGCACTATCCCTGATAGACCCATGGGCGGCATTTGAGGTGGCCTCGCAGAGACTATTCCCCAAATTGGAAAATCTATGTACTTTCCTTCTTTCTTTCAAATGCCATTTGGGTGTTTTTTGTTTATGCATGCTAATAATAGACATCACTTTACTATTTTGGTTAAGAGAATTTGTTTTTCTGGTACAAAATTCAATTTGAAACAGTCAGTGATTTATGATGTTATTTGATGTAGCTGAGGTAAAAAATAATAAAGGTATGAGGTGAAGGAGGAAATTTATGCTTAGGTATATTTGCAAGGAATGAAAACATAGGGGAAGCAGAATTTTCTTCAAATATATATTTGGAGGCAAGCAAGAATCCTATGTACAGGATTTTGATTATAGAAATTGCCTGGCACAAACCTGATACAAAAATTTGTTTGTTGTATATTTACTTTTTGTGTTCCAGAAGATTTTCCCAAAAAGATAATTAATCTGATAAACTGCTGTACGAGCACACTGTGCATTTGAAAACAAAAGCTCTTGTAACATTACAAAATGACTATGACCACCAGGGACATATGCAGCTAGACTTAAACAGGCCTTCCGCACTGGATCTTAAAATAGCGTATTTCTCTTTAGTTTTTGGGATTACTGGAAGAAGCAGAGCAGATCCAAGATTTTGTGTGATGTGCAGTTTTATAAAAGATCACGGGTAAGCTGCAGTGAAAATTACAGGGTAGGAGTGTGTGTTCCTCACTCATGGCATTCATATAATATGTTTATTACAGAAAGGCATTAAAAAGGTATGTATCCAATTTCACAACAGCTGAATAGTGCTGAAGGCTCCCATGGCATAAGGTCAGGTGTTATGCCTTCTTTATGACATTGATTTAAATTGGAGTACTACAGTATTTGCATCTGAAACTAAAGTAAGTATTTTTTATGTATTAGATGAGCCAAGGTTTCTAAGATTTCCAATCTAATACAGGCATCCAGCATGAGATTAATTTCCGTGTGTGTATAGCAGGGATTTATTTTGAGAGCTGAGAGACAACACACAGAATGGATCAGAGTTTTTGGTTATCCTAAAATTGAAACAAAAGAAGATAATACACTTTAATCAGAATGCCTTATGAAAACTGTAGCTATTTATGATTAAGATTACATTGATGGTGGCTTAGGGAGCAAAACCTGTTGGACATGTTTTAAAGTTATAGCTACTTTGACATGTAGTAAAAGGAAATACTATAGCAATCCCACCTTAGCCACAGGGGATACAGCTAGTGCTGAACCTTATGTACACTATGGTTTTTTCCCTATGCACACATCCTATGATGAAGTTTAACTTATAAATTAGGCACAGTAAGAGATTAACAACAATTACTATTAACAAAATAGAATAATTATTCTATGTAATAAAAGAGTAATTTACAAATTGACCCTAACAGTGGAAAAACTGGGAATCACCAGTCGCTATGATGCACACTGACCACCAGGGGGCAGATGCTCAATGCAGGAGCTGCCCCTTGGTGGTAGGTGCTCTCCCACAGGGGGAGCTCCACTCAGTCACAAGGCTGGCTGACAGCTGCAAGAGAAGCAGAGGTGATGGGAGCTTACTGCCTCTTTGGCAGTGCTAAAGATGTCCAACTGTGGCTTAGGCCTGCTCCCCCAGTTGGACATCCCCTGAAGGCTTCTGGGCTGCCAGAGGAATGTCTGACTGCCAACATAGGCCTGATCCATCAGCCAGCAGGTGGACATCCCCTGGGGGGTCCTGTTCTGAGAGAGGGTATAGGATGGGCTGAAGGACACCCCCCCCCCGCCAAGTGCACTAATTTTCATGCACTGGGCCTCTAGTCCTATAATATAAGTTATATGAATGTCATCTCTTTCTCTCTCACAAAATATCCCATTGTACTCCATGTACAGCAAGGATATGCTAGATATGCTGATTCTCATCCTGTGTGGAACAGAGCAAGACGGTGCAAGATTATGTCATGCTACTCAGAATGGCACACAATTTAAAGCTTATGAATTGTTTATCTTCGTAATTTTCCATTTAGCATTTTTGGACTGCCATTGACCACGAGTAACTGAAACCTCGGATCAGGAGGCTGTCAATAATTTCTCATTTGTCAGTCTCCATATTTATTTTATCAAACCAACTATCACTGTTGAGATGGGAGACAAGTTCTCACTGTACTCCTGAACATGTTGACACCACATTACTTCTGCTATGGAATCCTCTTAGGATTTAACATCAAGGCTATCAAAGGAGGTGCTACCCCCATGTGGACCATCCTGCTTCATGGATTATGGACATTGCTGTTCAGGACATTAGTTTCTTCCTAAGTCATACAGAGTACTATGAGGGGTACTGAAAATTGTGAAAATATGTTCTAAGGTCTTGAGGAACTTGAATCTGGTGGAAAAATGAGTCTTGGAGCTATCCACTGAATCTAATGTCCAAAAGTAATGCCCTAAAATGTTGACTCTATACATGGTTTGTTCTACTAGATAGAGGCAGTACTAACATGGAGCAAGTTGATTAGGATCAGGGACTTTGTATCTAGCAGTTCAAATCTTGGTTTTGCCCCTGTGTAGGTATGAGGTTTTAACTTTCTTGTTGGCAAAATAGAGCAAATACTCAGAGGATTTCTATGAAGAGGAATGTGATAATCCACGTGAACAATTTAGATAAAACTTACCACATACTAAGCGCTCAGTGCATGTTTCTTACTGTTATTGAAATGACTCCTTAACATGCAGGGGGTACAAAGATGTAAGTTTCTGTGTTTTTTTCTTCTAAATTTAGTTTGGCTCTTAAGACTATAATTTAAAAAAAATTAATCGTCATGTTGAGATTATTACAGATGTCCCTCTTTTTCCTCCCATAGTTCCCTTTACCAGGTTCCCACCTCACCCCAGGCCCTCACCACCCTGTAGTCTGTGTCCATAGTTAATGCATACATGCATATAAGATCTTTGTCTAATCTTTTCCCACACCCCCTTTCCTCTGAGAATCATCAGTTTGTTCCATTCCCATGCCTGCGATTCTATTCCATTCACCATTTTTTTCTGTTCATCAGATTTTTTATTTATTTGATTTTTAGATTCAATTGTTGATAGATATGTATTTGTTGTCACTTTGTTATTCATATTTTTTATCTTTACCTTCTTCTTCCTATTCTTAAAAATACCTTTCAGGATTTTATCTAATACTGGTTGGGTGGTGATGAATGCCTTTAGCTTTTTCTTATCTGTGAAGTTCTTTATCTGATCTTCAATTCTAAATGATAGCTTTGCTGGGTAAAGTAATCTTGGTTGTAAGTTCTTATTATTCATCAATTGGAATATTTCTTGCCACGCCCTTCTGGCCTGCATAGTTTCTGTTGAGAAATCAGCTGACAGTTGTATGGGTGCTCCCTTATAGGTAACTAACTGTTTTTCTCTTGCTGCTTTTAAGATTCTCTCTTTGTCTTTTGCTCTTGGTATTTTAATTATGATGTTTCTTGGTGTAGTCCTCTTTGGATTCCTTTTGTTTGGGGTTCTGTGTGCTTCCTGGATTTATAAGCCTATTTCTTTCACCAGGTTGGGGAACTTTTCAGTCATTATTTCTTCAAATAGGTTTTCAATATCTTGCTCTCTCTCTCCTTCTGGTATCGCCATAATTCTGATGTTGGGACGCTTGAAGTTGTCCCAGAGGCTCTTTACATTATCTTCGTACTTTTTGGATTCTTCTTTTCTTTTTGCTTTTCTGGTTGAGTGTTTTTTGCTTCTTTGTATTTCAAATTTTTGACTTGATTCTTGGGATCCTCTAGTCTGCCGTTGAATCCCTATATATTATTCTTTATTTTAGTCAGTGTAGGCTTAATTTCTGACTGATCCTTTTCCATTTTTTTTTTTTGCATTCTCACTAAGATCCTTGAAAGTCTCACTAAGTTCCTCAGAGGTTTCTAGAAGATTCTTGAGTAATCTCATAACTGTGATTTTGAACTTTATATCCAATAGTTTGCTTTCTTCCATTTCTTTCATTTGTGACATGTTTCTTTTTCTCTACATTTTGGCTGCTTCCCTGTGTTTGTTTCTATGTATTGGGTAGCTACTAAGTCTCCTTGAGTTAATAGAGTGGCCTTGTGTAGTAGTTGTCCTGTAGGGCCCAGTGGCTCAGCCTCCCCAATCACCTGAGGTGGATACTCTTGGTGCACTTTTTGTGGGCTGTGTGCACAGTTTTGTTGTAGTTGAGCCTTGATTGCTGTAGTGTCACTGGGAGGAATTGCACTTTATGCTAATTGGCTGTGGGAACCAGCTGTGACTATAGTGGGAGAGCTACTCTGCAGGAGAGACCCATATGGGGCAGGGCTTGCTTTAGTGGGGCTTTGGTGGTCACTGAGTCTGCCCCTTGAGTGTGTCTCTTATGAATGTGAAGAGTTATAATCTGGTATGGTCTCACATTGACCACTGGATACACTGGCTCCTGGCTTTCCAGGGAGGTGCAAAGTCAGTCACTGCCTGGGGCCACCCAGAAGGAGCTACAGAGAGATGTGCAGATTCTTTACTTTGTATTGGGTCTGGCAGTGCTCAGACGAGGCCCAGGTGTGAAACAAAGCAGGCTGGTGCTGGTGTGGGGTCTTAGGCATTTTATTGATAATTTTGAGGCTCCCTGATGCAGCTTCAGCTTGCTTGACAGTATTTTAGCCTGAGAAAGGATAGATCATTTGTATGTAAAAGCCACAATACATGCTTGGGTGGGGTTATAAATTGGGTGGGGCAGGGTCTTAGGGAATCACCAGGGCTGAGCAAACAGAAATTCCTGCCAGTCAGCCATGCACAGGGACCAATGATCACTGTGAGCACCTCCATCTGGAAGAAAGCCATCCCCGCATTCCTGCCCTGATGCCAGATACTCCAATTTCTCCCCATATGTGTCTAGGTCTCCCAGAACCTCGCCTAGCACTAGAGCTCAGAGGAAGTGGGATCTTTTAAATTCAATTTGTAGCCCTAGCCAGCTTGGCTCAGTGGATAGAGCATCAACCTGCAGACTGAAGGGTCCTGGATTTGATTCCAGCCAAGGGCACATGCCAGGGTTGTGGGCTTGATCCCCAGTGGAGGCATGCAGGAGGCAGCCAATCAATTATTCTCTCTCATCATTGATGTTTCTATCTCCTTCTCTTTCTCCCTTCCTCTCTGAAATCAATAAAGAAATATATAATTTCAGTTTGTAGTTCTGGCCTTTTAAGAGGAGCAGTTGTGTCTTTATCAGCCTGTGTGTCACTCACCCCCGCTGGTTTTTCTTTTATTTTATCTTACTGCCCGTAGGGACTTCTTTCCCTCTCTGGAACCCTGGGCTGGGAGTCTGCTGTGGGGCTTGGACCCCTTGCTCCTCCCAAGTGAAAAAGCAGCACATGTGGGTCCTGGACCAGCCCATTGTGTGCCTCTGCACCTCCTACCAGTCTCAGTGTGCTTTCTTCTTTGCTTCTCTAGTTGTAGTACTTCCATTTAGCCAGCTTTCTGGCAGTTCTAGATGATAGTTTTTCCGGATTTTAGTTGTAATTTTGATGAGGTTCTGGGAGGCAGCATGTATGTATAGGCCTTTACCTATGCTGCCATCTTGGTTCTCAAGGCTTCATTTTTACTCTAGGAGAGGAGATTCATCTTGCCAGCTTAAGGTTGTACAGTCACTTCTGGTTTAAAACTTGTCTATTTTGGGTGAATTATCAGGTTAAAGATTATTCTCCTTTCCTCCCTAATGACAATCCTAATCTCCAAGGGGCTTTTGAATGGTTTTAGTATCAAAGAAATATTAAAGCTGTGTTTGTTTTTTATTTACCATCAGTTGCTATTGTACTGATATTTTATCAAATGTTCTCTTTATGTGGAACTTGTATAGTGATTGATCCTTTTGTGACAGGGCCCTGACTTGGCTTTTGATACTGAATTGCCCATCCAGTTCTATTGCCCTGTTGACCCCAGAACCCTTGCAAATTGTGCTTAATGATGTTACCATTGTGCTTCATGATTATTAGTGATTCTACTCTTCCCAAAGAGTATACTAGAGATTAGGATAATACAGATAGAATAAAGGTGCTAAAGGATAGCTTGTGTAACCATAAATCTCTTTAGGGCCATGATGGCTAGGGGACAGTTGGTTATGAAATCTTTAAAAGCAAATTTGCTTAAAAATTACTATAGCTGTTTTTTAATCTCAAATGTCTGTTTCCAAATCCCGTGTACCTTTCACTGTTGCCATGACCACCTCAATTTTTAAAAAAGGTATACTTTATTTGTGCTGACTTTTACTTTAAATTTTAAAGGGTGACCGTACATTCCACCAACAGGAGGACTAAGGACACTCTATTACTCCAGACCTCCTTGACTCCACCTAAGGGTCAAGAGAGAACCCTAGATTCTTTTTGCGTTATTTCCAAACACTCTGTCTTACTATTACATTCTGTCTTGAGCTCATTAGGACTGGGTTCAATTGCCCTTTATTGCTTTAAAGTCATTTCCCACAAGAGATTCCAAATCTCTCCCACATTTTAATTTCCAATAGGTTTTCTTATCTCCTATTTTGCCTCCTCTCACCCTTTTCATTTCCCATAACTTTTTCCTGGGCCCTTCAAAGTCTATCAAGAGCATTTCTCCTCTCTCCTCCAAACCCAGCACCTCAACCTCATCCTCACTCTTCCCTGATGACCTATCTTCCTGATTTATTGAGAAAACTGAAGGATCAGCAGACAACTTCCATCAGCATATTTACCCACCCACCAGCATTGACCTTCCTGTCTCCTATCAAGCAGCAGTGGTTCTCAACCCTGTGGGCATACTGGAATCACCTGGGAATTTTATAAATCTATGGATGCCTCAGCTCCTATGCTAGACAAGTTAAATCAGAACCTGAGAGTTGGGGCCTGAGTATTATATTTTAAAAATATTTCCCTGGGGATATTTCTGTCCAGCCAGCATTGTGAACCATTGCCATAGAAAAGGTATCCCTGTTCCTATCGAAAGCCAATCTCTCTACTTTTTTTTTTTAGTGGATTCTATTTTATCTCACCTCTCAAGAACATGCCTCTAGTGATTTTCCTTCTCTTTCCATCATCAGTTATTCACCTCTTTATGGATAATTTCCACCAGTATACAAACATGCTGTCATTGTACCAATATATTTTAAGTTGTTTTTTTATTGCACTTTTCCATCAGTTTCATAATCAGTTCTATTATTTTACATCCCTTTACTTTTCTTCCATTCTCTCTTATAATATATTTCATGTGTCATTACCCTCTTAAGCCTGATCTTATTTAGATAACAGAAGACTTTCACTAGGCAAAATCTAATATTCAGTTTTTAATCCTCATCTTAATATATTAACAGCATTTGACATAGTTGATCATATAGTTTTCCTTGTTAAGCTTTCTTTGTTTGGCTTATTTCTCCTACCTCATTTTCTCTCAGTCTCTTTCACTGGTTACTTTTTTTGACTTTGACCTCTCAATGTTGATGGAGCCTTGAGTACAGTCTTTAATCCTCTTTTCTGTAGACTCACCCATAGTCATATCATCTATTTCTATATTTAAATAACATCAATATGCTAGTGGTTCCATAACTAGTATTTGTATATAGATCTTTATCCTTTATTCTTCACTTATATATTTGAATTACTTAATTCCACAATTCCATGGAGAACTGATAGTCTTTTCCATCTCAGGTAGTGGTAATGTTGTTCTTTCACTAAACAACACCAAAAATATTGGAGTCATCCTTGAGACCTATTTTTTATTTATTTCTTTTATTTTATTGAATTTATTGGTGTGACATTGGCTAATAAAATTATATAGTTTCCGGGGTACAAGTCTATAATACATCATCTGTGTATTGTATTGTGTGTTCACCACCCCAATTCAAGTCCTTCCATCACCATTTACCCCCTATATCCTTTTGTACCTTCCTCCATACACCCATTTCTCTCTGATAATCACCATACTGTTGTCTGTCTTTATAAGAATTTTATTTGTTTTTGCTTAATCCCTTCACCTTTTCTCCCAGCCTCCCAACCCATCTCTCCTCTAAGCTGTCAGTTTGTTCTCTGTATATATCAGTCTGTTTCTATTTTGTTTGTTAGTTTGTTTCGTTCATTAGATTCCACATATAAGTGACATCATATGATACTTTTATTTTTCTGACTGGCTTATTTCACTTTGCAAATGCTCTTCAGGCCCATCCATGCTGGTGCAAAGGGTAAGACTTCCTTCTATTTTATAGCTGAGTAGTATTCCATTGTGTAAATGTACCACAGCTTTTTTATCCACTCATTTCTCATGGACAGAGATTTGCTTTTTCTTATATTCCCATTCAGTCCAACTGTACCTTCAAATTATCTGGCTACTTCTCACCACTTCCTCTGTTATTACTCTGGTCTAAATCACCAATATTTTGGCCTGGATTAGTTTATAATATTCTAAGTAGTCCGCCTTCTGTCTCCCTTCCTCCAATCAAGCACCCTGAATTATATATTTAGTACCTAAGCCAGTTCTTGGCAATCCTCTATAACTGAAATACTCCTGTAACTCTTTTTGCCACTCAGAGTAAGAGCCAATTCCTCATAATGGCCAGTGACTCCCATTATGACCTGGCCCATTTTCTTTTTGATGCTGGCTCTTCCTGCTTTTCCTTTCACTTATTCTGTTCCAGGCACATTGGTGTCTAACTCTTGGCCTTTGCGCTGGGATTTCCAGAGGGAATTTTTGCCCCCAAATTGACATGGCTACTACATTATCTTGTCTCAGTCTGTATCCTGTCAGTGAAGATTGCTCTGACAACTCCCCATGTGTTCTTTATTTGTTTTCATAGCGCCTTAACATTACCACTTAGTATTCTATATGGCAGGCTTATTATTATACTATTACATTATCAGAATATTACATTGTTCTGCATAGCATACTTATTAATAATTCAGTTGTCAATGGAAAGAATGTACATTCTTTCATAATTTACAATCTCGTTTAGTGTCCAAATTAGTGCTAATTTATTATATCACTATATGTTATATTAACACTATAGATATTTTAATTTCAGTGCTTTATAAAGCTTCAAGTACTTTAAAAATTGTCTTTGTGATCATTATTTTCAAATTTTACATATAATAATTTCACTTTTGTAATTAACTAAAGAGACTGAGAAATTTTATTATGAGTCAACATCAAGAAAGTGAAGTGGAAAATTGATGTTATTATACTGATAAGCTGGGCCAAAAATGTAATTTCCTAAATTAAGCAATTGAAACAGCCTTTACTGTTTCGGGTTGAATGATTACCTACCATTCTTTGTCCCATTTCCTTATTTCTTACTCTTACTCACAGGTTTAAACTTGAGAAAATGAAATAAGTGAAGAAATTGACTATTATATAATTAGAAAACAAGATACAATGGTCAGAAAGATTGCATTGGGGAGATGATGGGTGAGCTGAGTGAGTGTTTTTCACAAATAGGAATTATTTAGCTATTCAGAAAGGCAGTTATAAAGACTTTCTAGGAAAAAAGGCACAATATTGATAGAGGCCTTATCAAGAGAAATGGCTGTGAGAATGAAGAGGTAGTGTCTGGGAAAAGGGAAGTTGAAAGGAGGAAGGGTTGGACTTGAAAAACATATGAATATTAAGTTAAGAGGACCTCTAGTTGATTCCTCTATGCCCTATTTTTAAAATTATTTTCTGCATTTTAAATAGAGCATCAAAAAAAGAAAGCCAAGAAAGAAGTATGGTGTTGACTGTATAAATAATTCCCCAAGGGAAAGTTGAAATCAAGATATTATAATAATAAAATAAAATAATACTTGCTACCAATTACTTAAAGGACCATTATAGGTGGTATGCTTTATGCTTTAAACCGATGTTGTTATTTAATACTTGTAACAACCTAAAGAGATTGGAACTATCATTATCTCCATTTTACTGAATAAGAAATAAAGGTGATACTGGCAAACCCACATATTCACTCAAATCTTTCTGAATCCAGAGGTCTTAACTGTGGCTCCAGTATTTCCCAAAGAGCCTTCCCTTGCTACAGATGAAGATTCCTAAGCCCCACACCAGAGGTACTGAATTAATGAAACTCAGTAGTCTGTATTTTAAACAAGCATGGTTCTTATATCTGATATAAATTGAGAATCCAGTATACAATATAATATGCTTGCCAGTTGTCAAGGTATTCAAGGATATTTTTCCCACATGATTTCTTGGGCCTTTCAATATGTGCCTGGGTGTGTAACTTGCATAGACTTATACCCAAGTAACAGACAAACATTTTCATCCTTTATTTCTCTGGCCCCCACTTCAGAAAGTAGGACTGAAGGCTTGTCTCCTGTAGAAAGAAGTGGCTCTCATGCTTTAACAGACAGCAGGGGGAAATGCACTGTCCCCAAACATCCACCAGCTCATTCCCTTCAATCTCCTACCTACCTGATGAACTTTTTTTGTATCTTTTTTTTTAAATTTTAAATTTTTATTAATTTTTTATACATATCTCCCCATTGCCCCCCTCCCTCCCAGGCATACCCCAACCCCCAGTGTCTATGTTCATTGGTTATGCTTATATGCATGCATACAAGTCCTTTGATTGATCTCTTATCTACCTCCCCTAAGTTTAATCTTCCTGCTGTAATTTCACAGTCTGTTTGAAGCTTTACTGTCTCTGTATCTATCCTTCTATGAACTTTTTGATATGTCATTCTAGAGAGCACAGGCCAACTATTGGATTGGAGGAGTTATGCAGGGTATAGAGATCAAGTGAATAAAAGGAGGAAATGTTTAACCAAAAGAGATCTTCATCAAGGAATACTATGTCTTGGGAGGTAGTGAGCCCTTGTCAGTGGACATAATCTAACATAGTCTGGATGCCTAATTGCTAAGGATACTATGCAAAGAGCTGAATATGACTTTGACCTTATTAAGGAAAACTAAATGTTTAACTTCTGACAGGTAAATATTATAACCAAAAATGTGCATGCACTCCTTTCAAAATGCTGTCTAGATTTTGATTCGTAGGGACTGTTTTATGCTTTTTCTTTCTATTTTATTATGTCACAAGAGCTTTTCTTGTCAAAGGAAAGTTTTCAGGCCTGATGACTTCAGATCTGTGCCATTAAAGAATCCTATCAGGTTCCCCTGACAGTTAACCCTCTTGATCTTGAACACTCATCTTCATTTCCCTCTCCTATCCTGTATATTTCAATGGCGGCACTGGGGGCTGGGAGATCCAAACGATTCACTCTCATTGCCTTGCACAAGTTCTTACTACTCCCAGTGGGGCATTTAGGTTAATTAGACATGAATGACAATGATGTGAGTGAACTTATTATAGTTAATATATCTATTAAGAATACATTTCTATGCAGCATCTGTACATAATTTGGATAAGGAAGCATAAAACCCGAAATACATCCTTCCTTAATTATTTTTCAAACAAAAATGGAGAGCATCTTAGATTAATGTGCAATTTTCACTGTGGTTCTGTCAATTGGGAATATGAGGTTTATCTTGAAACCACACTGAAGATTTACTGTGACACATGGCTCAGGTGTCCCCACTCAGAAATGTTTTTCTCAATAGAAAAAAAATGATGAAGGCAAAAGACAGAGGTGGGTGAGTTATCAAGCCAAGAAATAAGAGAACAAAACATACACACAAAAGCCTAGAGAGTCTCCCAGTAAATTTTACACAACTTCAGAGATGATTTAACAGACATGCTATTTTTTTGGGCTAGTCAGATCACGGCTGGAGAGTAAAAACAATAACACTATTAAAGCAACTACCCATTTATTAAAACCTTACTATGTATCAGATACCTCGTTAAGCATTGTACTCACTACATTTAATCCTTTTAATCAAGCTTTAAGGAATATAATGAAACACTCTGATCCCTAGAACAGGGAAATTTAGATGAGGAAACAGACCAGAGAAGTTAATTAACTTTCTGAAGGTCAAACAGTTGGCAGTTTTAGAGCTGGTGTTCTAACAGATTTATCTGACCAGAGGGCCCATTACTTAAAAACTGTTATGGTATATATTCTCCTTTTATTATATTTAGTTCTGGATCTCATCTTTCAACAGGGACATAGACAAACTGGAACCTGTTCAGAAGAGAATGAATGACCTCAGGGACAAAGGGTTTTATGTCATTTCATATGAAGAAGGACCAAAGGCCCTGGAGGTGGCTTGGATGAGTCATGGAAGAGGTGATAGCTATCCATATATATATATGGCAATCTGAATTCACATAACCTAGGGCCAGGAGCTACTGAGAAAATTTGTTCTAATTGGGGGGAGTAAATTTCTCTTCATGGGATGATTTGGAAAAGATGTGGGACACCCTCTGAGTGGGCATTTTGTAGAGAAGATTGGATGGATGTTTGGACTATGAATTTCAAGCACTGGGCCTCTAGTATTATTATACAACACAATCACTTTTAAAGGTTTATATTTTAGATGTTTCTTTTGTTACTCTTACTCTGAATACAGTGAAACCATAGCTCTCAGGACTCAGATGAAGGGTTGTGAGGATATGGCATCTAACTCCTTCTGTCATCTGAGTGACCTAAAGACTTGTTTCATAGCTACCTTAGAGGCACGTGTTCCTCTCTGACCAGATTGTGACTTTCTTTCAGGAAGACATTGGCTTCTATTATTACTGACCCCATTCACTGGTTTGAGAATTGAATGACTGAGAAAGCAAAATAGTGCAACAAATGTTAATCAGAAATGTTACAGATACTTGGAAGTCAGGATCATGATCCCTATACACTTGTTCCCTGTGATTCACATCCTCCTGACTTCTATCTGTCCTATTAAACAGGAAGAAATGTGATCCTTTGACTATGTTCAGAATGGTAGCCAGGCTTTCAAAGTGCCATCTTAAAGTTATGCAACTCTGAATAAATTTCTTCCCCATGTCTCCAGTTTTTTCTTTAACAAAAGCTGTTGAATTAGCGTCACCTTCAGGTGTGATTGTTTATAATAAGCAGCAAATACCAATACAGTTTTTTTGAGAAATGTTAAGGCTTTGTATTACAAATACCAATTGATGATGCTGATTTCTTGGGTCCTATTCAGACAGGCACTTACTTTATTTAATAATCAAGATCATTTTATGCTCTTCATTCCTTCCCTCATATCTCTGTATCTGCCTATTTTCTTACCTGGTTCTTTCTTCTTAACTTTGTTTCATTTAGTGTAATAAAGCCTACTGCATCAAAACTGGGAGAAAAGACTGTTCATGATTACCTCCTTACTAACTGTTGCAGAATATTTTTAAAATTTTCAAACTTGATGCCTTTAGACAGATAGGCATCACCTATTTAACATACTCACTACCACTCCCTATTGTGCTACATCAGAACAATTTCTCTTATTTATATTACCAGTATTGAGACTATAAGTTTTTAATTTTGTGACCACATGTGGCTAGTGGCAGCCATATGGGACAGCAGCTTTCTAGAAAGAGAACTACAAACATTTTGCAATGTATAAACATCATTATGACAGCATATTTTAGAGAAATGAATACTTTGAATCCCAGCTCTGGCTCTTACTATCTGGGCAACTTTTAAGCAGTAATTTACCTTTCTGAGCCTTGGATATCTCGTGCATTAAAATAGAGAATTTGTAAATGCCTATAGAGTTGTGTTGAGGTTTAAGTGAGATAATGTATGTAAAATGCTTTGCAGGTACTTGACAGGCAACTATTTCATAACTCAGTGGGGAGTTTGGATAAAAATTTTAACTTATTTCCTCAATAAGGGCTCCATCAGAACTACTAGCTAGTGGGAGTGAGGCATTAGCTTCTGCTTGGTGTTGGTTTGGTTCTTCTTTGAGGTTTTCTACATCCATTTCAGTGTCCTATGTAGTTTGCATTTTGGTTCCTAACATCCTTCATGAGAGCCTTGCTTGTTGTTTCCTGACTGTTATTCTGTTGTTTGACCTTCTCAGGTTCTTGACATATCTCTCACTTACGCTCTTTGTCATCAATCCTGGTTTTACCCCCAGTTCTATTTGTGACTCACTGTCTGGGCCTGATGCCTGTTTCCCTTCTCTGGCACCAACCCTGGTTTTGTTCTTGCTCTGCCACAGAAAGAAAAGTAGGACCAATAACCTTGATCACTGAATGCATGAGAAGCTTTCTAAAGATTGAGGTGCTTTTCAGTACCTGTACCTAAACCTGACAGTAAATTCCTTGTAGTATTTAATTTGGTACCCAAGATAAACTATTTGAAGTGCTGTGTGAGGGAAAATTTCATGATTTAATTCAGACATGGAACATAACTTAGCTTACAACTTATTGGTACATGAACCTGCTTGATTAGGAATAATAAATGCTAGAGAAATGGTAGGGTTGTTGATAGTTTAGAATTTTTGGGGAGTTGGATAAGTTCTGTTGCCTCTTCATTTGAAATGCTACCCAGAACCTGGGTGAAGATGGGAATACAGAGTTGAGAATTGAGAAAAGGAACTTTCCTGTGGCTGAGTGATTATGTGTTAATTATGGTAAATTGCTATAACTTTCTGTTTCCCATCCAATTTTAAATGAATAGCTCAGAAAGTACTATGTAAAGCAAACACAGCTATTTTCTTCTGAGGACACAATACCAACAGATGCAACCTTTGTGAGCCTCTATACATGATTCAAGTCCTTAGCCATGCAGGAAACTTATAGGCAAACTGCTTGTCTTATTTTTGCAAGTCCCAAAGACAAAGAAACAGCCGAACATCTGATCTTTGAAGCAAATGCCTCCTAAAATAGAGCTGTTCTAATCATTGGCAGGGTTAGGGCTGATAGTTATGTGCCTTGAGGAAACACAGATGGTTCAGAGTTGCACAGGGTGAGTTTATCAGCAGGAATGGCCAAGAGGGGGCTCATTGTGATGGCTGCTTTTGCTGTGCTGTGTGGGGTCTTGACCTTTATCTGGTTTTCAGACTCAGCACAGTTCCTCCCTCTTCCACAGCTTTCCCTAAAAGGTATTCTTTCCTCTTTGATTTCTTCTATACATTTTCTTTTTCCTCTTACATATTTTGGCCTATTGCATGGACTTGTCAAGAAAAATACACAACCCTGAGCCAGCTCCTCTCGAGTTGTCTTACTGGCTTACAAAATCTGTGTGTTGTTTAAGGTTTCTTATGGTTGTTTTATTTTCCAATTAAATTGGGAGCTCCTGTGGAAAGAGAACATTATTTATGCTACTTTACCACCAAGTCCTGCCCAGAGGGTGTTTGTGGATTATGTTTTTCGCAGAGTCAACCTCTGGGAAAAAGGCTGCCCACTGAGTGGAGAGGCAGGCAGAGTCATAGCCGTTCAGCCACCCCAGCTTCTGCAGCTGTCAACTGTCCTCTTGTGGAAGTCAGGAGGGAATGACCCTTTCTAGCATCTCTAGTTAGTCCTATAAGCATGTTCCTAACACTCAAGTTACAATATCAATGAATAAATGAGTGGAACATTTCTTTTCAAACTATGGATTATATTCTTAAATTCCCTGAATCATTTTATTTGTGCATGTCTTGTGTCCTGAGTTGAGATGGGGCAGCATAGCCACTAGCCACACACACACACACACACCCACACACACACATGCACACACACACACACTCCACACATCACACACACAGCACACACATGCAAAATTCTAGTGGTTCCTTTCGGGCCCTGCTTTACATTGTATTGGGAATTATTTACACACTTGAATTTTGGATGTCAGATCAGAGATTTGCCTTAAGTATCCTTGTGCTTCCCCATAACATCTTAATAATTGTTTGTTGAATAAATTTACCATCTTTATACACTTAAAGGCAGTAAGTATATCATGTTTTCCTTTCAATAGCCTAGAAAATGTTTTCTTAAGATGAATATGCACTCAGTGAATATTCCTGTCTTCTACCACTTTCTTTAAAACCATATTCAATTTTTCCACTTTGATTTTCAACAGTTTACTGTGCCTTTTAATTATAGGAAACCAGAAGCCTTAGGTGGGACCACTCTCCATTCCCCCCTCTCCAATTCTATAAACATCTAGTGGGTGGTTTCCTGTCACTTTCTGCCTTTGTCACTGCTGTTTAATTTCTGTCCACATGACTGCCGCCCATTGGCTGCTTCACCTTGCACTTCTCAAGTCTGTATCTTTGACAGGCAGTTCTTCCTCTGCTTCTCCTAAATACTGGCATTTCTCCAGAGACCCATCTGCTATACCTCTGCTAACAAAAAACTCTTTCTGCTTCCTAGTCCTAACTCCCCACACCCCACCATGCTGTGACCCCCAAATGTATATTCCTAACCTAGATGGCTCTGCCTGAGGCTCAAGATCTCACATAAAATCACCCTGCCTGTCCACTATACCCATGGAGGGTCTATGACTTACTTTTCCATATATCCCGAGGCATTAGTAGGATGCTCTGAAATTGCCTGATTTCCCCCATACCTTGGTAACTCACTTCCATGTTTACCAACAAGAAAATAGAACTTTAAAAATTCTGTGACTTCAAGGTCAAAATGCTCACAATAGTTTATGAATTTGTGACCAATGATTTACCCCGTGCAAGGCCTTGGATGCCTTTCTCTCTAGATTTCCTGGTCTGTGAACATCCTTCACTGTGTCCATGGGACTGAAAACTGTCATTTCTGGTGACTTGCTGACAGTGAAATGTAGGATCCTTCAAGCAGAACTTGCTTCCAGAAATTGCACTATTGGATCACTTTAGGATTAAAAATTACACTTTAGATGAGGAAATAAACTAACTTTGGGGAAAGTTAATATCAGTTTGGCTTAGGTTTGCAAAGAATGCAACATTCTGATAATGTGGTAAAATATAGAGGTTGGGAAAGACCATGAGGTATTACCTAGTTTATTTTCTCATTTTGTACTTAGAAGTTAACATTCAGTGTTCAAAATAGTTATGCTTCTTCTTGACAACCCATCAAGGACCAGCTTCATGTCTCTGTTGTTACTCTGAATCAGGTAGTATACTTTCTTTGTTGCGAGGGAGGTTAAAAGTAGTCAAGATGCAAGTTAACAACATGTTTACTAAATTTTGGCTTTCTCCATGTGTATTCAGATGAATTGAGAAAGCATTGAAAAAGACAGAGCTTTGGGGCCTGTGTGTGAGCCAGTATGCCTGCATGCCTGGTAGCAGTAGATAGATGTCAGAGGCATTTTGTTCAGAGACTTAATAAAATGAATATTTGCCTTTTGGTAATTTTCAAAAGCTATTATCCCCTGTGTAAGAGAAAAGAATTTTTCATTATGCTTTGCTTTCATAACTGAGGAGGACAAGAAGAATTTTTTTCTAATTAAAATCTCATTTCATACTAATTTGATATGAGGAAATTATTTCTGGAGACCTCCATAATTTTTAATATATGTAACAATGATCTGCCTGGTGATACTGAGACTATATGGTGATATGAATTCTATACATTTATTTAGCACTTTTCAATTTACATATTCACTTATGTATAATATCAAGCTTGATCCTCAATGTTAATGAAATAATATCAAAACCATCTTACCTTTGGAGAGGTTAGCTAATAATTTTTCTTTAATTTGGATCATTGTTATTATAACAGTTGTAACTTTAAATTAGTATCTTAATGTTAAGGTAATTGGAATGTTGGGTTACTGAACTGTAAGTTTCAAAAGAACTGACAATCTATTGCTCTTTCATTTGTGGTACTTATGTCTTTCAAGTAATTAGCAAATTTATTAGAAGGCTTTTGAACAATAATCTCTTACTCCATGAGAAGATAAGAGACTACTTTTTAAAGATAGTCATAAAATAGTTCTGTTATACTGCAAGACTCTCATGTACTACTGAATTAGATACATTAATTCTCTGTGGAACAGAATAATACTCTTGGCTATCTTCCTAGGTTTAACCAATTTATTGTTATGAAATGGAGAACCAGAAAATGAAAAAGAACACACACACACACACACACACACACACACACACACACACACAAACCTCTTGAATATTCCATGAGTACTGAATGCACACTTCCCTTTGAATTCTTTTTAGCATTTAATTGTTGATGGCAACCTGCTGAAGATATTACATGAAGAAAAATCTTGGAAAATAAAATGAACCATGGTGATTTTGCACTTTTTCATTGAATCAAAAAATTGAGGCCAAGTGAAACATTTATTTAATAAACCTTTAGGCACATTGAAAATTTGGAAGTACATCTGTTTTTTCTTACTATCATTTATTTTATGCTCAGGCCAATAGTTACAAAGTAATTCCTGCCAATGAAATTGAATAAGTCTAAATTTTTATTTCAAGTATATACTATAAATCTCAAGAGAAATCATGTAGACCACGGGTTAGCATAACCTGGTTGAAAATTATAAACATTATAAGTTATTTATTGAAGTGTTTTATGATAAGAATGTTGCCTGCTCTATCTTCATTGATCATCAATATGGTTGGTATTATTCTCTTTTTATCTAAGAGGAAATGTAAGCTCTAAACTACTCTAAGGGCTTTTATTTTGTCATAATGCCTCGTTCAGCCCCTAGCAGAGTAAGTGCTCAGTGAATATCTGATGAAGGAAAGATATGTAATACAGTCAAGTACAAACCAGTAAGAGGCAGAGCCAAATTTTGCATGTATACCTTGAATTTCTCTACACTCTCATTCTTCTATTCTACCTCTTAAATATCTGAGTTTTGGGGGTGTTTGCCCCACCAGGAGAAAACAACATGTAATATTTTTATCCAAATGTCCAAACTTTGGAGATTGTTTACCTTTAAGCAGGTATGATGGCTGCAAAGCCAAGGGGCTCTTGGTATATTTTATATGTTTACATCATCACCAATAATTGCTAGAGTTTATTAATGCTGATCAAATCGATATTTTCTTTACCATATTAGTTATATAGTTGATATAGATGGATGGTTTGAAGTTTCCACTTACAACTTCTATAACATTGTGTTAGTTTTTCCAAGCCAGTCAGGGTCCCCAAAGCATGGCTTACCAAAGTCTTCAGTAATTTCTGATGTTGGATCTTAAAAGAATAGCAGGTTTTGTCAAAAGCAAGGCATTTTCTCCCAAATCACTTAAACAATCATTATTCCATTGTCTGAAAGATAATTTTAATGAGAGTAAATTACAATCAACTTTGTAGAGAAGAGCTTTTGCTCTTGAAGTTCCTCAGATATAAAAATAAACATGACATTTTTTACTTCATGAGTGCAATAGCATTTTTTGTGACTCATGTAACAATCCACATACAGAGAAACAAGAGATTTTAAAATGTTTCTTAAAATTAGAAAGTGACACACAAATCAAGCAATTTCTCCATGCCTATTAATTTTGACATGCAAATAAAAGAAATTCAGGGCATTTGTGGGATGGTTATTGGGTATCAAGAGGAGGGGCTTTATATAATTTATTTTTTTAATACATATTCATTGAATGCTTAACATGAGCCAGCCACTGTACTAGACCCAGATGGTTGGAAGACCGTGGTGAACAAGACAGAAAAGGTTCCTCATGTGAAACTGAGATGCTAGTGGTAGGAGTCAGAAAATATGCAAACAAATACATTATTATTGATAGTGATGTTCTTTGGATGGAAATAATAGTAAATTGGATGCTGAGCTATATGATAGTCAGGAAATCCTCTCTGAAAAGACTTCATTTAACTAGAATCTAAAGAATGACGAGGACTCTCAGGCAGAAGAACTAGGTAATATTAAGGATTTGGGGACTTGAGTATGTCTTTTTAGAAAGGAGTTGTGAGTGGGAGGGAGAAGGATAAATGATCAAATGTAGGTAGCCTACTAGGCCATGGTAAGGAGATGGGATTTTAATTTTATTCTGATAATAATACATTGATTGTACACTGGAAACTTTAAGATCTAGCATCAGAAACTTTTTTAAAGTGATGCAGTAGTGAGGTTTGCAGTTAAAAGAAAATGATGGCTGACTATGTTTTTAGGAGAAAAATGTTATGGTGAAAGAGTAGAAGCAGAGATTAAATAGGAGATCATTGCGTAGTGAAGGCCAGACTTGGACAAGGATGAAGGTGGAAAAAATAGATGGGTTTATTGTATATTTCAGATGTTGAGCATAGGATGTGCTGAAAGTTTAGAAATGGAGGTCAGTGAAAGGGAGAAATCAAAGGTGACTTCTGAATTTTTGCGTGGCTGGATGGGGGTGCAATGAAGAATGAGGCAGAACTAGTCAGTCAGGGAAAAGGAAGGAAATGCATCAGTCAACCCTTTAAGTTTGACATATCTATTAGCCATCTAATTAAAAATGCTAAATTCCTGGCTGAATAGGAAAGTTTGGTTCAGGTAAGATGTTAGGGTTGGAGGAAAATTTTGTGAATTATCAGTGAAGAGATCATACTAAAACCATGAATCTGGGTGAGATAATCTGGGAGAAATGGTGAACAGAGGCTCCAGCATAGCCTTGAGGCACTGCAGTGACCTTTCAGAGGTCAGCCAGACAAACAGATATCAGCAAAGTACCCTGAAATGTAAGACGGATAGGTTAGTAGGAGAACCAAGAGTATGAGAATATTCAATTCCTCACTTCCAGAGAGAGACAACAATGTTTCTAACAAAAGAAGGGTGTGCTCAGTTGTGTTTATATTACAGAGAGGCCTAGAAGAATGGGGACAATGAAATGATCTCTAGCACAGGAGGTGGTTTCTGTGTTTTTGTTTTTTTTAAAAATATATTTTATTGATTTTTTTTACCGAGAGGAAGGGAGAGGGAGAGAGAGTTAGAAACATCGATGAGAAAGAAACATTGATCAGCTGCCTCCTCCACACCTTCTACTGGGGATGTGCCCGCAACCAAGGTACATGCCCTTGACCAGAATCGAACCTGGGACCCTTCAGTCCACAGGCCAACGCTACAGGCCGACGGTCTAGGGTCTATCCACTGAGCCAAACCGGTTAGGGCGGTTTCTGTGTTTTTTGAACTGAGCATGGGTAGTATGCCATTTCCAGCTTTGAATTGGATGAGAATATAGAAAGTAGTCATGCCGAAATTTGTTTGGCTCAGTGGATAGAGCATCGGTCTGTGGACTGAAAGGTCCCAGGTTCGATTCTGGTCAAGGGCATGTATCTTGGTTGTGGGCACATCCCCAGTAGGGGATGTGCAAGAGGCAGCTGATCAATGTCTTTCTCTCATTGATATTTATAACTCTCTATCCCTCTCCCTTCCTCTCTGTAAAAAATCAATAAAATACATATTAAAAAAATAAAGTAGTCATGGTATTGATATTTATTTTAAAGGTGGTAACAATTGGTCATTTTCTAAAAAGTAAAGGTATTACTGAAGTAATATACAGAGATGGGCAAAAGTAGTTATATAGTTGTTCATATGGGAAAAGACATATAAGTTATGATTATTAGAATAGCCTCATTAACTCAAAAGAATGTCACCATGGCACAGTGTACTTAGGTACAATCTCATAAGTTCTCACATTGTCAGCCTTCCTTTTATATATAATCTTGTAATTTTAGAAAATCAGTAAACAAATGTGAATTTCTTTTTCTTTTCTTTCTATCCACATATTTTTCATTTAAGTTTTTAATTTTTAGTTTAATTTAATTTTTAACTTGTTTTGTAGATGAAAACAATTAGCCATTTACATGCAATAAATATTAATATTTCAAGAAAAATAATTTTAAATATAATGATGTTACATGCAATAAAACATTAATATTTCAAGAAAAAAGATTTTAAATATAATATTACCAAAACTGTACTAACATAGTATAATATCACAAAATTGTAGGAAATATTAAAAATCTACAAATAATAGGATTACTTTTATTATATTCTAAAACATTTTTTTTTAATCTGGCACTATTTTTTGTTCAAAAGTTTATATTGTTTATTATATCCCACAAAAGAGTGAGATCATGTGATATTTATCTTTCTCCAACTAGCTTATTTCAACTTAAAATGATGCTCTCCAGGTCCATCCATGCTGTTGCAAATAGTAAGAGTTCCTTCTTTTTTTTTTTATAGCAGTGTAGAATTCTGTTGTGCAGATGTACCACAGTTGTTTAATCCACTCATGTGCTGACCTGCTTGGGGTGAGCCCCACTGACTCCTGAGGTGGTTTAATTAAAGCGTACTTTTGCCCACTCATGTATATTGCCCAATTTCCATAGTGGGGCTAGAATACTTAGATGGCATTATTTTGTGTATAGCATAGATTTAATAGGTTACCAATCAGAGATGGACAAGTACCATACAATTTCATTCATATGTGGAATTTAATAAATACACTGAACTACCAAGCAAAATAAAGATTCATGGATAGAGTGGGTAGACAGCTCTGGTGGTGGTGGTGGTGGTGGTGGTGGTGGTGGTTTTTTTGTGGGGGGGGGAGGGGTTGAGGTAGGCAGGTGGAGAGATTAAGCAAAAAATAAAAACAGAGAGAACTTGTGGACATGGATAACAAACAGTATGGTGACTGTCAGGGTAGGAAGAGTGGGTGGAAGTAGAAAAGGGCATGGAGGGGATAACTGGCAATGGAAAACAACCACCACAACAAAAACAAGACCAACTATAGTGTTGCCTTAAGAAACCCACTTTAACTGCAAGGCATACAGGTGAAGAATGTGGACAAGAGGCACCATGATACTAATTTAAAAAGCTGAAATTGCTGTATTGATATCAAAGCAGAGCAGAGCAGAGAGTAAGAAAAGTGGTCAGGGTTCAGGGGAAGGGGATGACTGGGTGGAGCACGAGGGATGGGTAGGGCAGTGAAAGTATTCCGTGGGACAGAAATGGTGAAGACAGACATCACACATTTGTCAAAAACTACATCATGTGCACACAAAGCGTGAACCCTAACGTAGAGGGCCTTTAGGTGACAACAATGTGCCAATATCCATTCATCCACGGACTGTAAAGCCATCCCACAGTCATGCCAACAGCACGGGCTTCTCCATGCAGGATGTCGGGGGTACGTGAACTCTGCACTTTCCATTAAAGTTTATTGGTTCTTTACACCGTCCCATTTCAGAGCCAAGTTAGGAACTGCTTTCTAGAACCACCGGGCCTCCCCTCCCCCAGCCCAACTGACCAGCCCTGGTTGCTGGGCACGCGGTCACCTGAGAGACAGAACACCCCGCGGGGTTCTGAGCATCTGTGCCCACCAGACACTGGCAGTCAGAGGCGGAGCCCAGAGCCCGCCCAGCCATGGAGGGCCTGCTGCCTGCCACCGCATCCGCCTTCCAGCGGATCCTGCGGCACCTGTGGGGGCTCTGCTGGGGATCTCCGAGAGCTTGAGCCTGGGCCCGGGCTCCGCTGCCTTCCCCTGGGGGATGCTGGCCGGCACTCTGGTGGTGGTGTCTGTCCTAGCGAAGAGACGACGCGCTTCAAGAAGTGTGAAGGCGCCAGGTACCAGGTGTTCTGCCCCCAGTAAAGTCCCCGTGAGTCGCAGTGAGAACACTGGACCCATCACAGGAGTCAAGCACGCCCGCAGGTCACCCGGGGCGGGGGCCAGTCCCCTCCTGTTGCAGACTTTGTGCTTGAGGGCACTGAATACACACCTGAGCAAGCTGCCACTTCGGGACACGGTTTGCTTATGGAAAACGGCAAGGAAGACCCAACCTCCTAAACTTTCCCAAGTGACTGATGAAAAGCCCATCTCAAAAGCACCGGGGATTGATGAAGAACAACTTCAGAAGAACAGAATGGTTGGTTTGGACAAAAATTCTCATTATCCAGAAAGTCCAAAACTGCGCCAAGAAGAAATTATGGGATGGAAGCAGAAAATCCAAGAGAAGGAGGAGGGGGAACAGAGGCTGGGGCAGGCGAACACAGGAATGGAGCAGGTCCTGAAAGTTAGAGGTGGCCAGTCAAAGTCAATGGCTGGAAACCCCAAGCCTGATGACCTTGGACATCACCTGTATGATGGGAACTTGGAATTACCACAAAAAATGGAAGCAGAAAAAGGAGGTCGAGGCATCCAAGGGTCGGAAGTTGATCTCAAGGGTGTCCCTCATGATGCTGATGTCAGTCTGTCCCTTCAAAGCGCTGACCAGGGACATCAGGACATAGCCAGACAAGTGTGGGAGCAAAAGCAAAGGAATGAAGAACTTGCAGCAGAAATAACGAGTCTGCAAACCAAGAAAGCATCTTTGCAGCGTGAAAATTCAAGCCTACAAGATGAGATGCAACGGCTGAAGCTGAAGCTTGAAATTGCTCCTGATGTATATGAAGATCCTGTAATACAATTACAGAAAAAACTGTTTGAGGCGGAAATGCGCAGCTTCGAAATGGAGAAACATGAACGTCTGAGAAACATGAACTCCAATTATCAGTTTCTCAACATCAGTGGTTCTCAATCTTCCTAATGCTGCGGCCCTTTCATACTGTCGTCCCTCATGTTGTGGTGACCTCCACCCATAAAATTATTTTATTTTATTTTATTTTTATTAATTTTTTATACATATCTCCCCAGTGCTCCCCTCCTCCCAGGCACACCCCAACCCCCCAGTGTCTATGTTCATTGGTTATGATTGTATGCATAGATACAAGTCCTTTGATTGATCTCTTATCTACCTCACCTAACTTTAATCTTCCTGCTGTAATTTCACAGTCTGTTTGAAGCTTTACTGTCTCTGTATCTATCCTTTTGTTCATCAGTTTATAATGTTCTTTATTATCCCCCAATGAGTGCGATCATGTGATGCTTCTCCTTTATTGACTGGCTTATTTCGCTAAGCATAAGGCTCTCCAGTTCCAACCAGGTTGCTGCAAATGGTAAGAATTCCTTCTTTTTAATGGCAGCATAGAATTCCATTGTGTAGATGTACCACAGTTTTCTGATCCACTCATCTGCTGTCGGGCACCTAGGCTGTTTCCAAATTGTGCCTATTGTAAATTGTGCTGCTATGAACATAGGGGTGCATAAATCCTTTCTGATTGGTGTTTGTGATTTCTTAGGATAAATTCCTAAGAGTGGTATTACAGGGTCAAATGGGAGATCCATTTTTAGTTTTTTGAGGAAACTCCATACTGTTCTCCACAGTGGCTGCACCAGTCTGCATTCCCACCAACAGTGCACAAGGGTTCCTTTTTCTCCGCATCCTCGCCAACACTTGTCGTTTGTTGATTTGTTGATGATTGCCATTCTGACAGGTGTAAGATGGTATCGCATTGTCGTTTTGATTTGCATCTCTCGGATGATTAATGACTTTGAACATGTTTTCATGTGTCTCTTGGCTTTCCTTCTGTCGTCTTTTGAAAAGGTTCTATTTAGGTCCGTCGCCCATTTTTTTATTGGATCCTTCATCTTCCTTTTATTAAGTTGTATAAGTTGGTTGTAGATTTTGGAGATTAAACCTTTATCAGTGATTGCATTTGCAAATATGTTCTCCCATGCATTGATCTTTCTTGTTGTTTTGTTGATGGTTTCTTTTGCTGTGCAAAAGCTTTTTATTTTGATGTAGTCCCATTTGTTTATTTTTTCTTTAGCTTCCATTGCCTTTGGAGCAGTATCAGTGAAGAAGTTCTTTCGGCATATATCTGAGATTGTGCTGCCTGTGGATTCCTCTAGTATTTTTATGGTTTCCCTTCTAATGTTTAAGTCCTGTATCCATTTTGAGTTTATTTTTGTATTTGGTGTAAGTTGGTGGTCCAGTTTCAATTTTTTGCATGTATCTGTCCAATTTTCCCAACACCATTTATTGAAGAGGCTATCTTGGCTCCATTGAATGTTCATGCCTCCTTTGTCAAATATTAACTGAGCATAGTGGTTTGGGTGGATATCTGGGTTCTCTATTCTATTCCATTGATCTATATGTCTGTTCTTGTGCCAGTACCAGGCTGTTTTGAGAACAGTTGCTTTGTAGTATAGCTTGAAGTCTGGTATTGAGATCCCACCTACTTTATTCTTTTTTCTCATAATTGCTGTAGCTATCCGTGGTCTTTTTTTGTTCCAGATGAATCTATGAAGAATTCTTTGTAGGTCTGTGAAATATGTCGTTGGTATTTTAATGGGTAGTGCGTTGAATCTGTAGATTGCTTTGGGTAGTATGGACATTTTAATGATGTTGATTCTCCCAATCCATGAGCATGGTATGCTCTTCCATCTGTTAACATCTTCCTCTATCTCTTTTTTCAGTGTCCTGTAGTTTTCTGCATAAAGGTCTTTTACCTCTTTAGTTAGGTTTATTCCTAGGTATCTTAATTTTTTTGGTGCGATGGTAAATGGGATTGCTTTTTTAGTTTCTCTTTCTATAATTTCACTGTTAGTGTATAGAAATGCCACAGACTTCTTAGTATTAATTTTGTATCCTGCTACATTGCCGAATTCATTAATTAAGTCAATTAGTTTTGGAATGGAGTCCTTTGGGTTTTTTATGTACAATATCATGTCATCTGCAAATAAGGACAGCTTTACTTCTTCTTTTCCAATTTGGATGCCTTTTATTTCTTCTTGTTGTCTAATTGCAATGGCTAATACTTCCAGTACTATGTCGAACAGGAGAGGTGAGAGTGGGCATCCCTGTCTTGTTCCTGTTCTTAGGGGAAATGGTTTTAGTTTTTGCCCATTGAGTATGATGTTAGCTGTGGGTTTATCATATATGGCTTTTATGATGTTGAGGTATGATCCTTCTATTCCCACTTTGCTGAGAGTTTTTATCAAGAAAGGATGTTGGATTTTGTCAAATGCTTTTTCTGCATCAATTGATATGACTATGTGATTTTTATCTCTCAATTTGTTTATGTGATGTATCACATTTATTGATTTGCGAATATTGAACCATCCCTGTATTCCTGGGATGAATCCTGCTTGGTCATGGTGTATGATCTTTCTGATGTAATGCTGAATCCGGTTTGCTAGAATTTTGTTGAGGATTTTGGCATCTATGTTCATGAGAGATATTGGCCTATAATTCTCTTTCATTGTGTTGTCTTTATCTGGTTTTGGTATTAGGGTGATGCTGGCTTCATAGAAGGTGTTTGGTAGTATTCCTTCTTCTTGAATGTTTTTGAATAGTCTGAGGGGGATAGGTTTTAATTCTTCCTTGAATGTTTGGTAAAACTCTCCTGTGTAGCCATCTGGTCCCGGGCTTTTATTTGCTGGAAGCTTTTTGATTACTGCTTCAATTTCTTCCATAGTTATTGGACTATTGAGATGTTTGGCTTCCTCCTCATTGAGTTTTGGGAGGTTATATTTTTCTAGGAAAGTGTCCATTTCTTGCAGGTTGTCCAATTTGTTGGAATAGAGTTGTTCATAGTATTTTTTAACAATCCTTTGCATTTCCACAGGGTCTGTTGTTATTTCTCCTCTTTCATTTCTGATTTTCTTTATTTGGGTCTTCTCTCTTTGCTTCTTGGTGAGCCTGCTAGGGGTCCATCAATCTTGTTTATCCTTTCAAAGAACCAGCTCTTTGTTTTGTTGATCTTTTGAATTGTTTCTTTGGTCTCCAAGTTGTTTATCTCCGCTCTGATCTTCACTATTTCCTTCCTTCTGAGTACACTGGGCTTTTCTTGTTGCTCACATTCTAGCTCTTTGAGTTGTAGGTTTAGGTGATTTATTACCATTGTTTCCTGTTTTTTGCAGTAGGCTTGTGGGGCTATGAACTTCCCTCTCAAGACCGCTTTCACTGTGTCCCATAAATTTTGTATTGTTGTGTTGTCATTGTCATTTGTTGCCATGATGTTTTTTATTTCTTCCTTGATCTCTCTGGTTACCCAGTTGTTGTTTAAAAGCATGCTGTTTAGTCTCCATGTGTTTGATTTCTTTCTATTGTTTTTATTATAGTTGATTTCCAGTTTTATGCCACTGTGGTCTGAGAAAATGCTTGATATGATTTCTATCTGCTTGTATTTGAAGAGACTTTTCTTATGACCCAACATATGATCTATCTTTGAAAATGACCCATGTGCACTGGAGAAGAATGTATATTCTGTGGCTTTGGGGTGAAATGTTCTGAAGATGTCAATTAATTCCATCTGTTCTAGTGAGTCATTTAGGATTGATGTTTCTTTGCTGATTTTTTGTTTAGAGGATTTGTCCAATGGTGACAGTGGGGTATTAAAGTCTCCTTCTATGATTGTATTGCTGTCAATCTCTCCCTTAATATCCTCCAAGAGTTTTTTTTATGTATTTAGGTGCTCTTATATTGGGTGCATATATGTTTACCAGAGTTATTTCTTCTTGTTGGATTGTTCCCTTTAGTATTATGAAGTGGCCTTCTTTATCTCTTGTTATGTCCTTCACTTTGAGATCTAATTTGTCAGATATAAGTATTGCAACCCCAGCTTTTTTTTTCATTTCCATTTGCCTGAAATACCATGTTCCATCCCTTCACCCTCAATCTGTGTGCATCTCTTTTCCTAAGGTGGGTGTCTTGCAGACAGCAGATATATGGATCATGTTTTCTTATCCAATCGGTTACCCTATGTCTTTTGATTGGAGCATTTAATCCGTTTACATTTAAAGTTATTATTGATAAGTACTTATCTGTTGCCATTTTTAGTCCTTACCCCCAAGTTCCTTCTTCGCTTCCTCTTTCTTTTTATTACAGCAGACCTTTTAACATTTCTTGCATTGCTGGTTTGGTGGTAAGATATTCCCTTAGTCCTTTTTTGTCTGTGAAGCTTTTGATTTCACCTTCAATTTTGATTGTGAGTCTTGCAGGGTACAGTATTCTTGGATTCAGACCCTTCCTTTGCATGACTTTGTATATTTCATTCCATTCTCTTCTGGCCTGACGAGTTTCTGTTGAGAAGTCAGTAGCTAGTCTTATGGGGGTTCCTTTGTAGGTAACTTTCTGTTTCTCTCTGGCTGCTTTAAGATTCTTACTTTGTCGTCGGTGTTTGCCAATTTAATTATAATGTGCCTCGGTGTCAGTTTGTTGGGGTTCATTTTGCTTGGGGCTCTGTGAGCTTCTTGGATTTGTGTGGGTTTTTTCTTTTCTATATTGGGGAAATTTTCTGTCATTATTTCTTCAAACACATTCTCTAATCCTTGTACAGTTTCCACTCTTTCGGGAACCCCAATTATGCGGATGTTATTTTGTTTCATGTTATCCCAAAGTTCCCTTGGACTCTCCTTTTGCTTTTTAACTTTTTTTTCTAGAAGCTGCTGTACTTGGGTATTTTTTCCTACCGTGTCTTCTAGCTCACTGATGCGGTCCTCTGCTTTTTGTAGTCTACTTTGGATGCTTTCTATTGATTTCTTTATAGCAGTGATGTCATTATTCATTTCTTCTTGTTTATTCTGCACCTCCTCTAGTTTCTTCTGCATTTCTTCTGCATGCTTCTTCACCTCCTCTAGGTTCTTCTTCATTTCCTCTTGGTTCTTCTTCATTTCCTTTTGGCTCTTACTCATATTGTCAAATTTGTCTTCCATTCTTTTCAACCACATTATGATAATTTCTCTGAACTCTTTCTCTGGTAGGCTTATTTGTGGTTCTATTTCGTTTACTTCCTTTTCTGGTGAAACCTGCCTTTCTGTCTTTTGTGGGCTGTTTCTTTTTCTGCCCATGATCTTTCTTCTCTGGGTGTCTGGTTATGTAGTGCTCTCTCCTACGTTGATTGAAAGGTACAAACTACAACACAACCAGGTACAGCACACAAGGCACTTTCCGTGTGCTCTGTGGATCTCAGATTCCGCTGTGTGTCTGCGCCGATTGGAGAGTGGAGTTCTGGGTCCCTCGGTTCCTGGCTGCTCGATGGGTGCCCAGCCGAAGGCTTCAGACCACCGCAGATATCCACCTCCCACTGCAAGATGGCTCGGGCTCCGCGTTCGCGCTGGTGGCTCCGGCGGACAAAAACCCCGTGGCAGTGGGGCTGCCTGGCCGGGAGAGCCCCGTCCAGCAGTTCCCCGCCTTCCCCTGGAGGACAACTGACTCCTAGCTTGCCAACAAACACTCCCAATGCAACTCTCAGCTGCTCTCTCTCCCTCTGCCCAGCGACAAAGCTCCAGACGCGTCCGTCTACTCCGCCGCCATTTTCTCCTCCCCATAACTGTAATTTTGCTACTGTTAATGAATCGTAATGTAAATACCTGTGTTTTCTGATGGTCTTAGGCGACCCCTGTCAAAGGGTTATTCGACCCCCAAATGGGTCACGACCCACAGGTTGAGAACCACTGCTCAACATGTATAGGAAGATGGCCCAAGACATGAATTAGGAACTGTGAAGAAGCACTTTCTACTATGAAAATGAGATTCGATACCATCAGAGAAGAGCTGAAGAAGCCTGCATGGCAGCCAAGTTCACTGAGAGAAAGCTCCAGTACCTATGAAGAGAAAATGATCACAACAAGCCACCGCATTCACCTTCCAGCAGATCCTGCAGCACCTGTGCGGGGCTCTGCTGGGGATCTCCGAGAGCTTGAGCCTGGGCCCAGGCTCCACTGCCTTCCCCTGGGGGATGCTGGCTGGCACTCTGGTGGTAGTGTGTGTCCTAGCGAAGAGACGACGTGCTTCAAGAAGATGCCAGGTACCAGGTGTTCTGCCCCCCAGTAAAGTCCCTGTGAGACGCTGTGAGAACACTGGACCCATCACAGGAGTCAACCACGCCCGCTGGAGTGTGGTTGCTGGCCCAGGTCAAGTCCAAGTCCAAGTTTCAACCTTTCTGAGGTGGCTCTTTTGGTACCTGCAGTCTTCAGGAGGGAGGTCGCCCAGTAAGACCTCAAGAATTCAGCATCACCCACAGTTGTGACTCAGCTTCCACAGTCTCTGAGTCCTAAGCACCCACATCCAGGGCACAACTTCTATCTGTGTTTCTTTCCAGGAGTTCTGATTGATGTCTCTTTAGTTTTGCTACTCTTACTAAATTGATGCCACAATTACCCTTAGTAGTATACAGCATTATAACTTTACAGGAGTATTATTTAAATGTATATCGTTTAGTATAATTCTCATGAATACTACATTCCCCATAAGACACTTTAGAATTATTTACTAAAAGTATTGTGTTTTGATTTAAATATCCACTATCTAAGTTTGACATGGATGTTCAAACAAAGACCTTGATTGTATGATATTGCTCTTATTACAAGTCTATAGAAGTAACTTAATATGTACCTGTTGGTTTTAAAAACAGTGCAAAAAAATTAAACAGGACAACATCCCATTCAAACTGCGTAATATTTTCATTATTTTAGTCCTAAATTCAGAATTTAGCCCTAAAATTATAGGATAGTTTAACCTTAAATTCATAGATTGGGAATCTTTAGTATTCTTTCCAACTTTATAGTTCTTGCTTATTCTCTTTTGTCTAAGATATTATTTATTGTTTAGCATTTTAAAATTTTATGCAGTAAAAATAAAAAAGGTTATTTTTGATGGCAAACACACACACATACATACCCTCTCTCACACACAATGAAGATAAAAGATCCTCTTAGTAGTTTTGAATCTGAAGAAAATGTAAAAATCTTATTGCAAATTTTAATATATATTTTAAATATATAAATAAAGAGAAAATTGTTTTTATTAATACAATAATAATTTCAGTATTATTTATAGTCTGACCAATATTAAGTATTTACGGCCTTCAGAACTCTTAGCAATCACATTTTTCATTATCTGATTTTCTTGATTGTTTAAATTCCATAATACTAATGGTTTGTTGTTTAAAAAAATACTCATATAAGACTTTTTGATGCATTAATAAAAAAAAATCTTAAGGTTTCTTTTTTAACAAGGCAAAAACAACAAAGCTGCTTGAAGCTTGTTATATTTATGAGCATCAAGAGTGTTGTGAGCTTCTCTTGCTTTATATTAACCAAACAGAAACAAAATATGTGGAAGTCCTTTTATTCCTCTTTTTATCTAAAAAATAAAATCAGAGAAGGTAGCAACATTCTCACCTGAGAATATCCTTCCCCTTAGCAATAAGTACCATTTCTTCATGTTATTTTCACGATTTTTGTTATTATTTTCGATGTTGTTATTTTATATCCAGGGATTTCAAGAGTAAATAAAAATTTATGATTCAGACTTCTGTCTCTTCCTCTCTCCCAACTAAAATGCTGCCCCAAAAGAAAACATGTACACAGGTTGCTAGCCCCCTGCAGCCATGTCAGATGGGCACCTGGAAAGTTTTCCAAGCCTATCCATTTGAACAAGATTGAGCTAAACTCTTACTCTTGCTTTCCAAAGGCTGAAATGATGGTGGATTACATCACCCTTTGGCAGGAATATCATGCTTCCTGTGTCTCCTTATGAAACACCATCAGATGCCCACTCACATTATGATGTTTTTCATAAAAACATATATTCTTGGGTGCCTGGAGAACGAAACATCCATGAGTTAAGAATTCACCAAATCCTAAGATCAGAAAATTGATAATGAAGAAAAATTACCTTCATTCATTGCAGATTGCTGATGCAGAATACATTAAATGCTAGTAAAAAAGGTGTTTTTTTAAAATAATTCTGCACATTTCCCCCTACATTTCATCATATCTCAAAGATCCTGTTCCCTAGTAACAAAGATTTCCATTAATGAGTTAATGCCTTAAGGATACAGACTCCAACAATACCTAATTCTCTGCCCGTCCCTAATTGCTGGGGCCAAACCAAAGAACTAGTAAAGAAATTTCTATCAATTATCCTGTCAGAATATGAAGATAATTTCTACAGGTGTAATGGTTTATGTCACCAATCTCTGAATACATTGTGTACCAAAAATTCATATTTTAGTTGAGTTTTGTAGTTAGCATGCATTTTTCTACAGAATCAATGGTTTAAATTTTGGATAGGTTTTCTGTCCATAAAAATCTATTTGAATCAGTCACAGTGTACCTAAGCAAAGTACATATAATACTATTTCAAATTTGTTTTACTCTTTTTTTATTATTAAATCTTTATTGTTGAAAGTATTACATATGTTCCCTTTTCCTCCCATTGATTCCTTATGTTTCACTCTTAATTAAAATGTTATTTCTATGGAAAGATAAATGCAAAGTTCATCTGTTCACTTATTTATATGAAATGGAACCATATGAAAATGTCATTTTTGTGGGTCAAAAATAATTGAATATTGACAGTTTATATGGTTCAACCTGATATACTCCCTCAAAAAAAAATCAACTGAATAGAATGAGATATAAGAAAGTTAAGAACAATGATGTATAAATCAAAGTCTTTCTACCTTCAGATCATTATGTCCAGATAATACACATAATGTATATTATGTGTATTTGACATTCTGAGCAACAATTTTATGCAGCAAATAAAAAGATGACACATTTTTAAAATTATCAAGCACTGTAAGCAGTAGACATCTTAACCGCTCTCTGAGCACAACTCCCTTTACCAATCCCACACCCTGAGTAGGGGCATGATGAAGGTTAAGCATCAATTGGTAGACAAATTACATAAATGTGAGTCCAATGTTTATTAGACTTGCCTCTATCAGGAAGGGCCAGAGACAGCTCATTTGTGAATTTATTCATATATAATGGTCTGTAATTCAAGTTTTCTTGTTACTCTCTTTAACTGTAATATTCAGTCAAATTAGTTTCAGGTAATAAAAAGATTAATCATCTGAATAAGGATATTTAGTCTGTTTTCCATTTGAAAAATCTAGGGTATGAATACCTTTGCTTTGTGTAGGCTGCCTAATTATGCTAACTGTATTTGACTGAGTATATATTAGACTGAGCCAAGCAGGATGTTGGATCACAATATCTCTTGTTTTCAACTCCAAATTGCATGCATAATCTTCAATTAAATTTCCCATAGATTTTCCTATAGTCAATAGTATCCATGTGTTATATTAATATTATGACTTTCCTAAAAAATTATAATTTGGGCAACTGGATGATATAATTTGAGAATCCAGTATAGTGCCAATAGAATTTAAAAATTTTAATCATCTTTCTGAATATAAAGTAATATTCATTAGTCCTTTTAAAAATCAAATAATGAAAAAGTAAAGTAGAAATTGAAAGTCAGCTATAATTGGAGTGAGAGAGTTAGAATAAGGAAAGCAAGAGATGGTGATAGAAAAAGAGAGGTATTTACACTAGCACCAAAAGAATGATATTTAAAAAGCCAAACCAACATATCCTATTTTGCCCATAACTATTACATAAAACCATATATGCTTAATATCAGATATTGGTTTGAATAAAAATTCCTTATAGATTCTGAAGATATAGGTCACCTCCAGGTGATGTGTCAAAATAGCTATGAGTCTATTTTTTTTTTAAATCACTGTCATGATCTTATTGGATGACTCATTTATTCAACTGGTATTTATTGAGTGATTATCAAGTCACTATGTTATACATTGGGGCTAAAACAGTGAATAGGCCCTGTCCTCTTGAGATCATATTCTAACGGGGGTGGTAAGATGTGAACCAACAATTACAAAATATATTTTTAATTAGACTATCCATAAGGTCAAAGGCACTGGAATACATGGTGCTCTTAAAGCATAAGGCAATCTAAGCCAGAGGGATAAATATGGACAGCTTCTCTGAGGAGTGCTATTAGCTGAGCTCTGAAGGATTGAGAGTTTTCATTCCTATTAGGCAAATAAAACAGTACCATAGGCTATTGAGAAAACCGAAAGGAAGCCCAATTTTCTGGGAGTGGAGAGGGTAGCTCAAGTTGAGGCTGTCGCAGCTAGCAGGAACCAGTCACCACAAGGCAAAAATCCTGAAACTCAGGACTGTTGACATTTGGGGTTAATAATTCCTGTTGTGAGGACCTGTCCTGCACTTTATCAAATGTCTAACAGCATCTCTGGCCTCTACACATTATATGCCAATATCATTATTACCCACTCCCAGAAGTCCCTCGAGAAACAAGAATATCTCCAGACTTTGCCAAATGTCCTCTTGAGACAAAATCATCCCCAATTAAGAACTGCTGCCATAGGGCCTCACTGATAATGTTAATAAGCCTGGCCTTTGTCTTTAAAGCAATACAAAGAAATGTAATCATTTATGAAAATGAGTGATTTGTCAAACAATCTGTAGGGCAAGAGGAAATTAATTGAGAGTGAAATTCTACATCTGCAAGAAAAATGATAGCTCTCCAAGCGTACAGAAGCGTAGGTCAATCTCTCCCCAGATGTTCTGAATTAGGTAAACTGCCTCCCTGGAAGTGGGAACAAGGCCACTTGTGTACTTCCTTAGTGTTCATTTATTTACCTGGATCATTTTGAGGGCCCCTTTGTGATTGTGTTCACCTCAGAGCCTGGCAGTAATGACCTACATAGTGTTTGCTAAATAACACTTTGGTGATGAATTGTTGGAATTCCAGTATGCATATTGGGGAGGGGATAAGAGTTACATTTTTAAAAAAGTATGGAAAGTAAACTGAAAATGAAGAGTATAAAAATATAGAATATGTAGCAATAATTATATTTTATGCTCCCAGGAGTATATCTCAATATACCTGTTTTTAGCAAAAAAACAAAAACAAAAAATAAAATCAAGTATCAACCAAAGCAAATATCAAACACTGAAAATGAAGAAGTTGTGCTACCAGAATTAGGAATTATTTTTCTTATAAGTAACACTAACTTGAGACCATTATGGTTAACTCAGTTCCTTCTGCTGTTTAGAAAAAAACATGTAAAAAACATGTCACTATGGTGCTTTTTAAATTTTGCTTCAATTTTGCTGCATTGTTAGCTATTTTTATTTTAATAAATACTTGGAAGGTATTATGTACTTTTAAAGGGCATACATATGATAAAATTGCATGCACTTCAAATAGACTTACTATGTACACTCTTATTAAGATACCTTAAGAGAAGGGATCATTTTCTACAATGACCAAGTAAATGTTGATGTTGTTCATTGCTCCACCTCCAGCCTTTGTCATTATTTTTTTTTGGGGGGGGTAAATTAAAATTATTTATTTTGTACTTGGAATGTCATTTTTATTAAAAAAATTCTTTATTGTTGCAAGTATTATATATATCCTCTTTCCCCTCTCATTGATCTCTTCTAGCCCATCCCTGGTCCCCCTTCCCCAGCCTTTGTCTTTTCTCTCTTGCTCTTTCCCATGTGTTGGCTCTGCCAGTGAACTTGCTGTTCCTTCTCCATCTGTCCTCACAAAGCATGGTCCATCTGTGCAGGGTGAGTTCCATTCAAACCAGTAACCAAGAAGCAAGAGCCAATGTCCCTAAGCATGCCTGCATGGAAAAACACTGCCAGTGGAACTCTTCTGACCCACGAGCCAGGTAAAGTCTCCAGCAGCCAGAGCAAAGCAGTCATTAAGTGGCTCTTACTTGAGTTCTGGCTCAAAGTTATAAGCAATTTCCAGAATTTTACAAAACCGCATGATTCTAATCCACTCATGCCACAAGTAAATAATGGATATCAGCCTGGCTTCCAAGCACTGGCAGCAGCGGTTCATGAGCTTGGTTGGCATCAGAATTACCTGCACTGCCCTTTACAAATACATATACCCGGGCCCTACTACAGACTTATGGAACATGACTAACGAGAGAGAGGGGCAGGCTACCTGTCATTTCAACAAAATCCCCAAGAGAACCTGCACATTAAATTCTGATGTACACCAAAATTCAAGAATAAGTACTTTCTATACTAGAGCAATCATTAGTAATGGGAAAATAGTTAATTATTAATTGCTCATTGATAGATAAATATAATTCACAACATAAATTATTTTACTCCAGATGGTTTCACAGCCTCTTCTACTAGACTGAAATCTCTTTGAAGGAAACAAAATGACTTAATCACCTTTATATACAGCACATGCTCAATGAGTTTTAAATAAATAAATGCATATCAACATACAAGAATATTCATTTTAACCAGTTTTCTTATATTTATATAAGAACGTCTAGGGGGTGTGTGGGAAGAGATTAACCAAAGATCTTGCATGCATATGTGCATAACCCATGGACACAGACCCTGGGATGAAGAGCAGGTGTGAGTTAGAAGGTGTCAATGAGGTAAAGGAGGATATTTATAATACTTTTAACCATAAAGATAAAGAAATTAAAAAAAAGAACTTTGAGACATACACAAAGGAAAAGAATGAAATGCCAGGACCTTCACTTCATCCTATCACTTGAAAATTCTATGCAAGGATATGCAATATACCAGGTTTCTAGAAAGAAAATGCACATCCCTTCTACCCATCATTTCCACCATGAGTGCATTTTAAGTCACAATTATTAAAAAAAGAAAATAAGCCAAGTTATACATAAGATTTATTAAACTTTCAGGAATAAATTAGGTTACAGTCATCCCTTCATATTCCAGGGAGATTGGTTCCAGGACCCCTGTGAAAACTCAAATCCACAGATGCTCAAGTCCCTTATATACAGTGGAGTAGTATTTGCATATACACCACCCAATCCTCCCATCCACTTTAAATTATCTCTAGGTTATTTATTTATTTATTTTTTAAAAATATATTTTATTGATTTTCTACAGACAGGAAGGGAGAGGGGCAGAGAGCTAGAAACATCGATGAGAGAGAGACATCAATCAGCTGCCTCTTGCACGCCCCCTACTGGGGATGTGCTCGCAACCGAGGTATGTGCCCTTGACTGGAATCGAACCTGGGACCTCTCAGTCCACAGACCGACTACTCACTGAGCCAAACCAGTTTCGGCCTCTAGGTTATTTATAATATCTAAAACAATATAATGCTATGTAAATAGTTCTATTGTATTTTTTTGGGAATAAAATAAGTTTAAAAAGACTATACACATACAGTACTGATGCAACCATCATAGACCTAACTGCAATATCTGTCAGTAACAACATAATATTATTTCAAATATTTTGCATGTTAAACTCTCCTCCCCTTATACTAGTTCTCTATTTTATTTATTCTGAATCTGTGCAAATATGACAAATATTTATCTACAGAGCATTTCATGAAAACTGCTGAGTAAGGGCATTAGAATATGTTCTCCATTTCTAATAAATCACTATAATTTATGTGGCACACTTTCCCTTGGAGAGGACAATAGGAGGCTGATGTGCATAACACATTTCCACAAAAAGAGAAAAATGAAATTCTTTTAGTGGATTTGTACTCACTCTGGATCAGCAGCTATCAACCACAGACTTGATGGTTGAGAGCAGGGCATTAAACAGTGCTGAGAGAGATCAGTTTCCAAATGGAGCTTGGAATAAGACTTTTAAATGTAACTCAGATGAAATTCATGTTATATTGCCCTGATATCAATGCCATCCTTGCCAGTAGTATGTCTAGAAAGCTGCTGAACCCAAGGGAAAAAAGGAAGTTAAAGGGGTGGGGTGGCCCCACCATCTGTTGCTTAAAGAGTTCCACAGTGCATATATACTTGTGCCAATCAACCCATGAAGCCCACCATCATCACCATGGTGAATAAGCACAGAGTCCTGTGATACCCACTCCCATTCAGTGCTTCTTAACCTGCAACATGCATATGAATCACCTACAGAACTTAAAAAAATTTTTTTTAATGTATTACATGTATACATATCTTTCCATTGCCCCCCCTCCAATGCATACCCTAACCTCCCAGTGTCTTGTGTTCATTGATTATGCTTATATGTATGCATACAAGTCCTTTGGTTGATCTCGTCTACCCCACCTCTCCCTAATCTTCCTGCTGTAATTTGACAGTCTGTTTGATGCTCTACTGCCTCTGTATCTATCTTTTTGTTTATCAGTTTACAAAATTTCTTAAAACAGATCCCTACCTTTCTAATTCTGACTCAGTAGGTCGAGATGGGATCCAAGCTTTTGCATTTCCAAATCTCCCAGGTGATCAGATGCTGCTGGTATGTGTACCACACTTTAAATGACATTTCTGCAAGTGATTTTTCTGGTTGCCTTTATACTTCAGGGTTGTTTCTGGGTGTTCATATTAACTGGGTAAGCTAAGAAAGCTGAAGGAAAACTCACTGGGGGATTTGGCATGTATTCTAGCACTCTGTACCCTGCATTTCCCCAGGAAAAAAACCCTGAATGGGAAAATACCATTCCCTATAAATATGATGTTTAGATTGCTAATCTCAACCATCACTCTGCTAATTTTAGATTGCTAATCTCAACCCACATGTCACGCCCACCAGCCAATCAAGAGTGAGTGTGCAAATTGACCCTAACCAAAATGGCTGTGGTTTCCCTGGCGATGGAGGAAGCCAATCTTTCCACAAAAGATTGGTGGGCTCAGGCCTCCACTCAAAGCTACAAAGTTTCAATTATAGCAGATAAATAAATCCCAACAAAAATGGTGGCAGCCACGGAGCTAGAGAGAGCAGGAGGCTAGGGTTGCCCCTGGCAATGGAGGAAGCCAAGCTTCTGCAGCCTGGCCTGTCTTGGCCTCAAGTCAAGGCTACAAAATTTCAATTATAGAAGATAAATCCCAACAAAAATGGTGGCAGCTACAGAGCTGGAGAGAGCAGGAGGCTAGGGTTGCCCCCGATGGTGGATGAAGCCAAGCTTCTGCAGCCTTGTCCTGTTTTGGACTCTGCTTAAGGCTACCAAGTTTAAATTATAGGAGATAAATAAATTCCAACAGAAATGCTGCCACCACGAAATGAGCAGAAAGCTTGGCTCTGCTCCAGGTTACAAAATTTCAATTGTAGAAGATAAATAAATCCCAGATAGCAGGGCCTCTGCTTGGGTCAGTGGGGGATGTGGCCGCCCTGCAAACCACCACAGGCCCCTCACCCAGGCTGCTCCATGCCCCAAGGGAACCCCCACCCTGATCCTGGACATCCTTCAGTGCAAACCAGCTGGCCACCACCCATGCACCACGCCTCTATCCTATCTAATAAAAAAGTAATATGCAGATTGACCATCACTCCAACACACAAGATGGCTGCCCTCATGTTGGCAAAGATCCTGCCCCCATGTGGACAGTAGATAGCCATGACAAGATGGCCAGCAGGAGAGGGCAGTTGGGAGGGACTAAGCCTGCAAGGGAAGGCAGTGGTGGGTGATCAGGCCAGCAGGGGAGGGCAGTTGGGGACAATCAAGCCTGCAAGGGAGGACAGTTAGGGGTGACCAGGACTGCAAAGGAGGGAAGTTGGGGTGACTGGGCCTTCAGGGAAGGGGAGTTGCGGCGGATCCAGGCCTGCAGGGGAGAGCAGTTGGATGTGACCAGGCCTGTAGGGAGAGCAATTAGGAGTGACAAGATTTACAGGGGAGGGCATTTAGAGGTGACCAGGCCTGCAGGGGAGGGCAGTTAGGAGCAAACAGGCTGGCAGGGGAGCAGTAAGTCATTAGGCTGGCAGGGGAGTGGTTAGGGGGTGATCAGGCTGGCAGGCAGAAGCAGTTAGGGGCAATCAGGAAGGCAGGCAGGTGAACAGTTGGGAGTCAGCAGTCCTGGATTGTAAAAGCCCTGTTTAGGCCTGATCTCACCAGAAATGGAGAGGGTGCAGGCTGGGCTGAGAGACATCTCCTTCCTCCTACCCTGGGCATGAATTTTGTGTACTGGGCCTCTAGTTATTTTATATTATGCTTCCTGACTGTACATGCATTACCTGTTTTTATATGTATCAAATAGTATAGAAAAGTAATATCTCAAGTCAGTTATAGGATCATCTTTATTGATAAAAGGGATAAGGTATTAGGTAGGTTTTGTGTTCTCAAGGAACTGGATTTTTTTTTTTTCACAACACAATAGCTTGATGGCATGCAAAAGAAAAAGCACAGATAATCCAAAATTTCATCTCTGTAAGTTTAGCTTGGATCCTGGAGTCTTACAGAAATCAGAGCATATATTTAGCATTTCTGTTGACAGTAAGACATGTTGTGCAGTGCCTGCTGAACCTTCTTCCTTTATCCTTTCATTAAATTTTAGGAAGTGCTGGCAAGATAAGAATAAAGAAAATCAAATAAATCATCTGCCAAAAGGCTCACCTGTAAGGTATAGGCAAATAGTGCAGGAGTACTGATTAAAACAAGCAGATTGAAACCCTGATAACCTAAACCTCTCTAAAGCATGGAGATTGGCAAGGGTAGCACTTTTAGCATTTGAAGTGGCCCCATAGTATCAGGAACAAGGATGGGAATGTGAATGTAAGCACTTGTCAAGAGCTGTGTATTTAACTGAAGAGATAATTGTGTGCAAGTCTGTGGAATCCATGGAAAATGGAAAATGTGGAGTTTACTAGATTATTAAATATTTCATAATGTTTTTTACTTTCATGAAAATATAATATAATTAGATCTTGGCTTAGTTTGTGCTTTTGACTGCCATTGTTAATATATATATATTTTTTCATTTCAGAATTTTATTAACTCTCCACCCCTGAGTCATAACTTCCTTGTGCACTGCATACTTAGCTTTGGCAAATTTAAGGGTTTAATTGCTATAAAAAGACAGAAGTGAAAAGTAAAATAAAGAACTGATTCCCTTTGCCTCATTCATGAGCATTTTTTTTTTATTGAGGTAAAATTGGTATATAACATTATATTAGTTTCAGGTGTATAACATAAAAATTAGACGATTGTATTCAGTATAAAGTGATCACCATAATGAGTCCAGATGCAATCCATCACCATACAATTTACCCTCTTCACCAATTTTGGCTAACTCCCTTCCCCTCTGATAATCACCAATCTGTTCTCTGTATGTATGAGTTTTATTTTAGATTCCACATGTAAGTGAATTCACACAGTATTATCTTTCTATATCTGACTTATTTCACTTACAATAATATTTCCAAGATCCATCCATGTCATCACTATGTAAGATTTTCTTTTTTTATGGCTGAGTAGTATTTCATTGTATATATGAATTGTATCTTATTTATTCATCCATCAGTGGACACTGTAGGTTGTTTCCATATCTTAGCTATCCTATCTAATAAAAGAGTAATATGCACATTGACCGTACCTCCGCTACACCCACAAGTCATGCACACAAGCCACATCCAGCAGCCAATCAGGAGTGAGTATGCAAATTAGCCCAAACAAGATGGCTATGGCCATAGAGAGAGTAGGACGGAGGCTTGGGTTGCCCCAGAGATGGACAAAGCCAAGCTTTCCACACACCCTGGCTGGCCCAGGCCTCTGCTTAAGGTTACAAAGTTTCAATTATAGAAGATAAATAAATTTCCACAGAAATGGCTGCTGCCACAGAGCGAGCAGAAGGCTTGGCTCCACTGCAGGCTACAAAGTTTCAATTGTAGAAGATAAATGAATCCCATATACAAGGGCCTCTGCTTGAGTTGCTGGGGGGCATGGCCATCCTGCAAACCACCACAGGCCCCTTGTCCAGGCCGCCCCATGCCCCAAGGGAACCCCCACTCTGATCCAGGACACCCTGCAGGACAAACCAGCTGGCCCCCACCCAGGCCTCTATCCTATCTAATAAAAGAGTAATATGCAGATTGACCATCACTCCAACACACAAGATGATGCCCCCATTTGGTCAAAGATCCTGCCCCCATGTGTACACAAGATGGCCACCACAAGATGGCAAGCAGGGGAGGGCAGTTGGGCGGGCCCAGGCCTGAAAGGGAGGGCAGTTGGGGGCAAACAGGCTGGCGGGGAAGCAGTTAAGCATCAATCAGGCTGGCAGGGGAGTGGTTAGGGGGTGATCAAGTTGGCAGGCAGAATTAGTTAGGGGCAATCATAAAGGCAGGTAGGTGAGCAGTTGGGAGCCAGCAGTCCTGGATTGTGGGAGGGATGTCTGACTGTTCACCAGGATCTGTCTAAATGGGCAGTTGGACATCCCTTGAGGGGTTTCAGATTGGAGAGGGTGCAGGCTGGGCTAAAGAATACTGCCTCTCCCACCCTTGCCCCCCTCCATGCACAAATTTCATGCACCAAGCCTCTAGTCATTAATAATGCTGCAGTGGATATAGATAGAGATGCATATATTTTTTCGAATTAGTATTCTTCTTTTCTTCAGATAAATACCCAGAAGTGGAATAGCTGAATAATATGGTAGTTGTATTTTTAATTTCTTGAGGAAACTCTATATTGTTTTTCATAGCAACTATATCAATTTACATATTACCAACAGTGTATAAAGATTCCCCTTTCTCTGCATTCTTTCCATCACATGCTATTTCTTGTCCTTTCAATACTTGTCATTTTGACAGATGTGAGATAATACTTTCTTATAGTTTTGATTTGCATTTTCCTGATTATTAGTGAGGTTGAACATCTTTTCATGTGCCTACTGGTCATCTACATGTCTTAAATAAAATTGTTTTATCTTATTTTTGCTATTGAGTTTAAAAATATATACTTTGTATATTAACCCTTTATTGAATACATGATTTGCAAATATTTTCTTCCATTCAGTAGGTCGTCTTTTTATTTTGTTGATGTTTTTCTTTGCTGTGCAGAAGATTTTTTAGTACTCTTATTTATTTTTTCTTTTGTTGCCTTTGCTTTTGAAGGTAAATTCAAAAACTTAGTGCCAACACTGATGTCAGGAAATTTACTGCCTATGTTTTCTTCTTACTTCTTTGTAGTTTCAGGTATTTATGTAAGTATTTAATACATTTTTTCAGCTAGTTTTTGTATATAATGTAATGTAGTGGTCTAATTTCATTTTTTATGTGTAGCTATCCAGTTTACTCGATACAATTTATTGAAGATACTGTTCTGTCTCCATTGCATATTATTGGCTCCCTTCTCATATACATAACTGACCATATATGTGTGAGTTTATTTCTTCTGTTTTATTGAATTCTGTCCCATTTTTGCTAATAGCATGGATTTTTGATTACTATAGGTTTGTTATATAGTTGAAAATTAGGGAGCATGATACTTTCATTGTTGTCTGTTTTTAGAATTACTTTGGATATTTAGGATATTTTGGGGTTCTGAACAAATTTTAGCATTATTTTTTTCTACTTTTGTTAAAAATGCCATTGAAATTATGATAAGAATTGTGTTGAGTCTGTACATCACTTTAGATGATATGAACATTTACACAATATTAATTTTTTCATTCCATAAGTATGAGATATCTTTCCATTTACTTGTGTCTTCAGTTTCTTTCATCAATGTCTTACAGTTTTCAGTGCACAGGTATTTCACCTTCTTGGTTAGATTTATTCCTAGGTATTTTATTCTTTCTGATACAATTAAAAATGGGGTTGTTTCCTTAATTTCTCTTGCTTATATTTTATTATTAGTTTTTGGAAAAACAACTGATTTTTGAATCTTGATTTTATATTATGGAACTTTACTGAATTCTTTTATTCTAATGTGGTTTTTTATTGTGGATTCTTTTATTTTTTAAACAATTTTAGTTATTGATTTTTAGAGAAAGAGAGGGAGCAGAGAGAGAGAGAAGCATTGATTTGTTGTTCCACCCATTTATGCATCCCTTGGTTGATTTTTATATGTGCCATAGCTGGGAATCAAATCTGAAACCTTGGCATATGTGGGTGATGCTCTCACCAATTGAGCTACCAGATGAGGGCTAGGGTTTTCTATATATATTATCATGTCTTCTGCAAATAGAGATATATTCACTGCTTTCTTTCTTTTTTGTTTTTGTTTTTGTTTGTTTATTTATTTATTTTTAATTTTTTTATTTACTTATTTTTTATTAATTTTTATACATATTTCCCCATTGCCCCCCTCCCTCCCAGGCATACCCCAACCTGCCAGTGTCTATGATCATTGGTTATGCTTATATGCATGCATACAAGTCCTTTGATTGATCACTTATCTACCTCACCTAACTTTAATCTTTCTGCTGTAATTTCACAGTCTGTTTGATGCTTTATGATTTTTGTCCAGTCTCTCCCTGTACACTCCTCACCCCTTTCCCCCTGAGAATTATCAGTCCACTCCCTTTCTGTGTTCCTGATTCTATTATATTCACCAGTTTATTTTGTTGATCAAATTTTTAATTCACTTAATTTTTAGATTCACTTGTTGATAGATATGTATTTGTTGTTCATAATTTTTTGGCTTTTACCTTTTTCTTCTTCCTCTTCTAAAAGAGTACCTTTCAGCATTTCATATAATACTGGTTTGGAGTTGATGAACTCCTTTAGCTTTTTCTTCTCTGTGAAGCTCTTTATCTGCCCTTCAATTCTGAATGTTAGCTTTGCTGGATAGATTATTCTTGGTTGTAGGTTCTTGCTATTCATCACGTTGAATATTTCTTGCCACTCCCGTCTGGCCTGCATCATTTCTGTTGAGAAATCAGCTGACAGTTGTATGAGTGCTCCCTTGTAGGTAATGAACTGTTTTTCTCTTGCTGCTTTTAATATTCTCTCTCTGTCTTTTGCTCTTGGCATTTTAATTATGATGTGTCTTGGTGTGGTCCTCTTTGGATTCCTTTTATATGGGGTTCTGTGTGCTTCCTGGACTTGTAAGTCTATTTCTTTTACCAGATGTGGGAAGTTTTCAGTCATTATTTCTTTAAACAGGTTTTCAGTATCTTGCTCTCTCTCTTCTTCTGGAACCCCCACAATTCTGATGTTGGTACGCTTGAAGCTGTCCCAAAGGCTCCTTACATTATCTTCACATTTTTGGATTCTTTTCTCTTCTTGCTTTTCCAGTTGAATGTTTTCTGCTTCTTTATATTTCAAATTTTTGACTTGATTCTTGCCATCCTCTAGTCTGCTGTTAGATCTCTGTATAATATTTTTTATTTCAGTCAGTGTCTCTAGTATGTCCTTTTTCATCTCCTCTTGGGTCTCGCCAGCTTTACCCAACTTTTCTAGCATATTCTTGAAAAACCTTATAAGCATGGTTTTGAACTCTATATCCAGTCGTTTTTTCCCTCCATTTCTTTTGTTTGTGATCCCTTCCCTTGTCTCGGCATTTTCACTATGTCGGGGGAACTTCTGTGTTGGATTCAGCCTTATGATACCAGATGCAAAACCGAAGAAGCCTCTGTTGAGCTTGGGAGGGGTGGAGTCTTAGGGCTTAAGGGACGACCTTGCCTTCCAGTCGGCCCCGCCCTCCACAGCTCCTGAGTCTCACATGACTGGGTAATCGCTGGAGCAGTCCTTGTGCACGCCTGCAGTGCCTCTAGACAGCTGCCTTTCCGGCTCCCCTGCACTCCAGGACCACACAAGTCTAGGTCCCTAGGGTTTCACCCCAAACAGGGGCTTAGTGAAGTCAGAAGTGGCACAATTGGGAGGGTCTATCTCCTGCCCACTCGTGAAAGCCAGCAGCACAATCAGCTGTTGGTCTTCTGGGCGTAGTGCCGTGCGCGCCACCAGCACCTCTGATCTTTTGCGACTCCCCTAAATTTCCGTGCACCTCTCCCTTTTCACAGTCCAAACTCCCCCGTATGTGTTTCAGCTGGATCTGGGGTTTAGTGTCGTAAGATTAGGTGTTCAATGCCTTTGAGAGTCTCCGTTTCCCTCCTGCCAGAGAAAACCAGCCAGGTATTCTGGCACCCGCTCTCTCAGTGCGCGTGTTTCCGTACCTCAGCTTTTTGCAGCTCCTCTTGGTCTCCGTGAGCCCCTCTCCTTCCCTCTAGCTGTAGAACTTCCACTCAGCCAGCTTTCCTGTGGTTCTGGATGATGTCCGTTCTGTCTTTTAGTTGTAGTTTTGAAATTGTTGTGCGAGGCAGCAGTGTAAGTGTTTACCTATGCCGCCATCTTGGATTCTCCTCCACTGCTTTCTTTCTGACTTGCATCTTTTACTCCTTTTCTTGCTTAATTGCTCTGGTTAGGACTTCCAATATTGTTTTGACTAAAAGTGGCATCCTTGTATTTTTCCTGATTTTAGAGGAAAAATTTCAGCTTTATACCAATAGGTATAATATTAGCTCTGGGTTTGTCATATATGGCTGTTATTATGTGAAGTACATTCCCTCTATACTGACTTTGTTGAGTTTTTATGAATGGATATTGAAATTTGTTTACTTGAGAAGACTGTGTGTTTTGCTGCTTTGGGCTGAAATGTTTTGTATATAACTATTAGTCTATCTTGTGTTATGTGTCATTTGAGGTCAATGTTTCCTTATTAATTTTCTGACTAGATGTTTTATCCATTGATGTAAGTGGGGTATTAAAGTCCCCTATTATAATAATAATATGGTCAATTTTTCTGTTTAGGTATGTTAATATTTTGGGGCTCCTATGTTGAGTATATATGTACTTACAAATGTTATATCCTCTTGTTGGATTGACCCTTTTATCATTATGTATTGCTTTTTGTCTTTTGTTATAGTCTCATTTTAAATTCTATTTTGTTGGATATAAATATAGCTACACTAGCTTTCTTTACTCTTCCATTTACATGGAATGTCTTTTACCAATGTGGGACATAAACCCCGTACTCCTCAGAGAGAAGTGGAAGGTCCATGAGATAAAATTCTCTACTGTGTGTTGCCATGCTGGGAGTGGGGTTTTTCATTGATAATGCAACTCTCTGTCTCTCCTACAGATCTTTTATTTATTTATTGATTAAGATATTACATATGTGTCCTTATCCTCCCGTTCATGCCCTCACATATGTTGATGTGGCTCTTTCATCCCTTGTCGTGAAGGGAGCTGTTCAGCTAGTTGTAAGAATTTTTTTTTTCTAGTGGGAATTATTTCATAGGTACTTGTAGATTTAGTGTGTCTATGGGAGAAGGTGAGTTCAGGCTCTTTCAGGCTGTTATTATGTGAAGTACATTCCCTCTATACTGACTTTGTTGAGTTTTTATGAATGGATAAAAACTCCTGCTGACTCACCAACATTTGATAATTGTGTTCTTCCTTCCGCTCCCTTTGACCTTTTCTTCCCTCCTCCCTCTTTCCTCTATCTTCCTTCTCTCTAATTGCTGAATTGATTTGTGGTCTTCTGTCTTAAGAAATCCTTTCTCATAACAGTCCTTTGGGGGGAAAACTGTAACTTCCATAAAAAAAATCAAATAATGAGGAATTTGCAGAATCTGTTTTTTAATAGATTGTATTAGGATATTATATTACCAGGTTGTGTTCTATTTTCTACTAGAATACCTGGGCATGTGTGCTTCCATTCTTTCATACATTCATTCATCTAATAAATATAGGCTTTAAGTACCTACTATACACCATATTTCTGGGATACATAATTGAGAGTAACATGGTCCCAGCCTCCTAGAAGTTCTCTGTATGCCCTAATATGATTTGTAGGTGTGAAATGTCAAAGATCTGAACTGTTGAGGTTATTTTTAAAAAAGCATGGGTGTTATTCTTGGGAGTATTGGCCATTGTGAATTGCTCTCTCTCTCTATTTCACTATATTTGTGATAGCTTTGAAACCTTTGGGTAAATTCCAGGTATCAGGGTTTAAGTTTATGGCAGCATCATTTATAATAGTGAAGACATAGAAACAATCTGTGTTCCTCAGTGACTAAATAGATAAAGAATGGATAAATATCCATGGTATATGAGTGTATATGTATATTCAAATATTATTCAGCCATAAAAATAAGGAAATCCTGCTTTTTTGAGACAAAAGGAATAAACATTGATGGCATTATGCTAAGTGAAATAAATTAGACACAGAAAGACAAATACTGTATGATTTCATTTACATGTGGAACCTAAATAAGCAGAACTCATGGAAACAAAGAGTATATTGGTGGATGCCTAGGATTGATGGTTGGAGGAAATCAGGAGATATTGATCAAAGGGTAAAAACTTCCAGTTATAAGATGAATAAGTTCTGGCTGTGTAATATTCAGCATAGCGACTATGGTTAACAACACTTTATTATATACTTGAAAAATAGTTAGAAAGTAAATCCTAAATGTTCTCATCACACACATATGGGCACAAACACAAAAGTAATTACATGAGGAGATGGACGTATTAACTTTATTGGTAATAATTTCTCAATATATGTGTATATCAAATCACCCCACTGTACACCATAAATTTACACAGTGTTATGTATCAGTTATATATCAAGGCTAGGGTGGGTGGGCAGAAATCTATTACCAGAGCCTAGTGAGGTCTGTTTTAATTTGAGTGTATGAATGGATGAATTGGGGGGGAAGGGAGAGTGTACCCCGTGTAGGGTGGAAGCATGTAGAAGAACTAGGGTCTTTAAATGAAATTAAAATATTTGTCACTAACTTGTGGTTTTAGGGATGGCAGGAAGTTCTGGAGAATATTAGATACACCTTGTTTTTTTCACCTGATTAAGAAAAGTATATTTATAATCTCTTTACCATCTGACTAAATTTCATAGCTTCACTTCCGCATAGTTCTCTGGACATACATCCATTCCTTCATCCATTGGTCCATATTTATTGACTGCCTTTAGGTTACCAATCAATGCATATAAGGCATCTTTGTGGAGCTTAGATTTTGTGCTCCTTCTGTTCATATAGGGAAACAAAAAATACTATCTAAAGATAGTGAAGGTGGGACTTTTAAATTGTAGTAAACATGCTGAGATAAGGCTTGTTCACTGTGGAAAGCATTGTCAATAGATAATAAATGTTAGTTGGTTTAATATTCATGATTTTTTCTTCACCCATATTTTATCAGTTCTAATAGCAGTGTCAGTTTGCCTTCAAATAGAGTATGGATAGGAGACACATTTCTTTAAATATTCAAAAGGATCCAAGATTGCTTTCACTGTGAGCTTTGTGTTAAAAATAACGGGAACTATGCTGACAGTCCTTACTCTGAAACTTTAATAAACCAAGAAATTTCATTTGCCAGACTATCACTCTTCTGTTAATAAGGACATGAAGTATTATGGAGCAAATGTTCATTTATAAATATCATCAGGACTTCAGGTAACTGACAAATGACTACATGGTACTTAGAGAAATGTTCTGAAGTTATTACTAGTAGCTAAGAAATGTGTTACTGTTTCCTTTGTATTCCCTAAAATGCAGCACTATCTCTTCGCTGCTGAGCTATATTTGTAGTTGTCTCCCTGGATACCTGATTTTTATTTTGGAGTAGGTCCAATGCAAATCTCCACATTAATGCAACACATGCAAAGGTCAGAAGGTCCAAAGTGTGGTTCCCACAGCACCTGACCTTTGTTTCTCTGGAGCTTGGCAGAAGTGCTATTATTTCGTATTAGAAAAACTTTTCTATTTAATGATGTGTGGCATGGAGCAGTTGTTTGGGGAAATGTTGTTTAGGAATGTCTGCTTTCCAGCAGAAAAACTTCAGTTTTATGTTATAAAAGTTTAAAGGCTATTTTGTACTTCCTATAGTCTTGAAAACTAAAGGCAACCATGGGAAAGTAAAAGTGAACACTTTTTTCCCCTAAACAACTGTCTTACAATAATTGATTTACCTATCAAAACAACTTGACAAGAAGAAAGACAGTCTAGAGATGGAAGACGCTGAAGATGCCTTGCCATGCTAGCAGTCAGCAGCTGTGCATTGCTACAGGATGCCTAGGACCAAAGCAGAGAGGGTCGGACCTGCATTGCCACCATTTGTCCACCATCCAGATACTATTGCTGACGTGTACATATAAGGAACTGTTTGACATTGAAACTGGGACTCAGAACTATTGGACATTGAAATTCAGACTCAAACATTATTTAGTTCTTATAAGTTTATTTCTAGCCTGCAGAGGCAAGATGTTTTTAAAGAAAAGAATCAGGGGAAAAACAAACATGCAAACAAAAAAGCAGATACAGAGGCAAAGAAGCAATGAACAGACTGTCATACTACAGCGGGAAGGCAGGGGAGATTGGGAGGTTGGGGGAACTATAAGAGATCAACTGAAGGACTTGTATGCATGTATATAAGCATAACCAATGGATATAAGACACTGGGGATGGGGAGGGCAGGGGAGGACATGTACTGGGGGTAGGGAAGGCCAGGGGGGAGGTCAATAGGGGAAAAAAAGGAGACATATGTACTATTATTTGTAATACTTGAAACAATAAAAAATTTAAAAATAAATAAAAAAAGAAAAAAATTAAAACATTTTCAAAGGGTTTTCTACAAAAAAACAAGTTAAAACTAGCAACTAATTTTGATTATTTTATATTGGTTTATGAATATGTAATAAATGGATAATTTTGAACAAACTATAATGTAGAAAAATACTTTATAAATGAAATATTTTTGTGTGAATGTTTATAAATAGTGTCATTTAAATTTGAAACCAACAGAAACCACACCCATATTTGCTATATTTTCTTCTGTTGAAATGAAAGAATTATTTCCACTACTGTTTCCATCAGGATTTGGATCCCATTTTTCCTAAAGGCCTTTGGTTCTCCCATTTTCCCTCTCACTCCTGAGTCATGCAGTTCTCTCCCCTATATCATTCCCATCAGCAAATAAACATTCTCCTGCATCTCCCCCAATATTTGGGCCCCATAGCTAGCACCCTGTTTTCTGTATTCACTGTCTCCAGCTTTTTATCTCTTTAGTCCACTTCAATGAGTCTTCATTTCCAGTAGGTGTTTTTTTTCAAGGTCAGCAAGTCTTCCTTCCCTGGTGCCAAATGCCATGGTTACTTGTTGAGCTCATGTTATTCAAACCTTAAACCACAGTACATAGTTTGCACTCACTTGAGTAAGTTTTTCTTCCTGGGACACTTTTTTTTTTTGGTGCCTGGAACACCACACTCTCCTTACTGGTTCCTTTTAAGACTCCTTCTAAATGCTTCCCAAACCCTCTTCCTTTGATCCACTTATCCAGTGTGGATACACCAGGTCTTGTTCTTTCCTATTTGTGATATCACTCTGACTTAGGGTTGGCAGATTTAGCAAATAAAAATACAAGAAATTAATGTTACATCCGATAAGGGCCTAGTCTCCAAAATTTATAGAGAACTCATAAATCTTTTTAAAAAATATATTTTATTGAATTTTTTACAGAGAGAAAGGGAGAGGAATAGAGAGTTAGAAACATCCATGAGAGAAAAACAAACCCCCTACTGTGAATGTGCCTGCAACCAAGGTACATGCCCTTGACTGGAATTGTACCTGGGACCCTTCAGTCCACAGACTGATGCTCTGTCCACAGAGCCAAACTGGTTAGTGTGAGAATTCATACATCTTAACAAAAGGAAGATAAACAATTAATCAAAAAATGGGCAAAGAAGTTAAATAGACATTTTTTGAAAGTGGACATACAGAAGGCCAAGAGACATTTGAAAACATGCTCAAGGTCACTAATCATCCAGGAGATGCAAATCAAAATGACAATGAGATACCATCTCACACCTCTCAGAATGGCTATCCTCAACAAATCAATAGATGACAAGTGCTGGTGAGGATGCAAAGAAAAAGGAACCCTTGTGCACTGCTGGTGAGAATGCAAGCTGGTGCACAAAACAGTACGACATTTTCTCAAAAAATTAAAAATAGAACTTCTATTTGCCCCAGTAATCCCACTTCTAGGACTGTATCCCAAGAAATCAGAAACAGCAATCAGAAAGGACATATGCACCCCTATGTTCATAGTGGCACAATTTACCATAGCTAAGATTTGGAAACAGCCTAAGTGCCCATCAGCAGATGAGTGGATTAAAAATCAGTGGTACATCCTAACAATGGCATACTATGCTACTGTAAAAAAGAAAGAACTCTTACCTTTTGCAACAGCATGGATGGACTTGGAGAGCATTATGCTAAGTGAAATAAGTTAGTTGGAGAAAGATAAATATCACATGATCTCACTCAGTTGTGGAATACAATGAACAACATAAACTGATGAACAAAAATAGATCCAGAGACAGAGAAGCTTCGAACACACTGTCAAACTATTAGAGGGAAGACAGGGAAGGGGGAGGCACAGTAAGAAATCAACCAAATTACTTGTATGCATGCTTATAAGCATAATCAATGGACACAGACACTAGTGGGTGAAGGCATGTGTAGGGGAATAGGGGTGCCTGGGAGAGATCAATGGGGGAAAAAGAAGACATATGTAATACTATATGTAACACTTTAAACAAGTATTAAAAAAATCCAGGATGCCCAGTTAAACTTGAATTTTAGATAATCTTTTTTAGTGTTATGTGCTTCATATAATACACACACACACACACACACACACACACACACACACACACACCTCTGTGCATCATCTATCTATCCATCTCAGACTGTTTGGATACATTCTATCTAATAAAGAGGTAATATGCAAATTGACCATCACTCTGACACACAAGATGGCTGTCCCCATGTGGTAAAAGATGGCTGCCCCCATGTGAACACAAGATAGCCACCACAAGATGGCCAGCAGGAGAGGGCAGTTGGAAGAGACCAGGCCTGCAAGGAGGGCAGTTGGGGATGATCGGGCCTGCAGGGGAGAGCAGTTAGGGATGAGCAGGCTGGCAAGGGAGGGCACTTAGGGGTGACCAGGTAGGCTGGGAAGGGCAGTTAGGGCTAATCGTGCTGGCAGTGGACAGTTAGGCGTAGATCAAGCTGGCAGGGGAGCGGTTAGGGGTGATCAGGCTAGCAGGAATAAGTGGTTAGGGGCAATTAGGCAGGTGGGCAGGCAGGCAGTTGGGAGCCAGCAGTCCTTTGAGAGTCCCAGATTGAGGAGGGTGCAGCCTGGGCTGAAGGACACACATACTCCTGTGCACAAATTTCATACACTATGCCTCATGTGTTATCTATGTTTTTGATATACTTATACTAAAAAATATTCATTGTATCTGAAATTCAAATTTAACTAGTGTCCAGTATTTCATTTCTAACTCTATACCAGGTAAATTTATTTAGTTACTTGGTATTAAATATTATCTGTATGACCCAGAACTTATCTCTCTAAGCTCTAGTTTCGTGCTTTCAGCTTCCAAAATATCCTGAATATCTCCCTTCTCAAACTTAATATGTGTAAATGAGAATTATTTACTTTCACCCCCTCTTCATCTTACTAAATGACATCAATGTTCTTTTTACCATACTCTTAATAAATCTTTGGACAAGTCCCAAGGCTTTACGTTCAAAACATCTCACAAGTATGTTTACTTTTCTTTATCTCTACTGATGCCTTCCTAGGTCACATCATTATGAAACTTGCCTGGAATATAATCCCAGATTCCTCCTCACTGTTCTTCCTGCATCTATGGCACCTATTTCCCACAATTATCTCTCTACGAAAAGATAATTTTAAAAGAGACCTTTAAGTAATGTCAATGAGATTGTGCCATTTGGCCTGCTGTTTCAAAGCTCGCTTTAGTTCCACTTTCCAATGGCTTCTCACTGCACGTTGAATAACCCAGATTCTTTATTATAATCAACAAAGGCTCTGGCTAGTATCTCTCTTCAGACTCCTGCATACCACCTCCAGCCATGCTATCTCCTCTTTAGTTCACTAGCTCTTTATTTTTATAAACTCTTCCCTTTTATTGCCCACATTTGCTTTCCCCTCCTTTTTCTCATGGTGTATTCATTTGTTTAACATCCTTTTTTTCCATCCTGCTTCTGTCCTTTCACCACTCTGTATCACATAACTGTTTTTTTATGTATTATATCACTGAACAATACTTACAGTTGTCACATTGGTGTTTTTAGATCTACATTTATTTTCCCTCTTCTCAAACATAAATTCCATGAAGAGAAATACCTTGTTTCTTTTGTTAATTATTTTGTCTACAGCTCCAAAAATACAACATAGAAGGTACTCAACAAATATTTGTTGACAAATATTAGTTGAATGAGTGGTTTTCTAAAATAGATTTGAGCTGTGATGTGTCATGAAAATCCCAGCATATTACCCTTCCTCAGCTTTGAAGACAGGTATAGAATGTCCACTGCTTCCTGTCCCCCCGCTCCCCACTACCCTGCACATATGCTGCAATGGTGATTTGGAAATGTTGTTGAAAAAACAGCAATCAACAACAATGAAAACACTGAAATGGTTTCATCTGCTGGTATGAACTGGCTCTGGCTCTGAGGAGAAAAGCCTGAGAGATGTTATAGCCAGTCAGGATCCTGCAGTGGATTCTTTCATAGTCAAATTTTAGCCTGTCAAGAGGTGGAGAAAATGATTTGTGACCGGAGAAGATGGTAGATTAATATTTCTGAAATACTGTGCACTAAACCCCCTGTAGCTACTCCTTTGTTCCGCTATTAAGACCTCCCTCCCTCTGGTACTGGAAATGCTTTGCTTTTAACAGCATATTTGCTTTGATATAGACATTTCCCCTGCCCAGAGATGGGGTTCCTGGTGAGGTTTAATGCTCATTAGCCCCTCTAGACAATGCAGTTGCTGAAACAAACTTGGGTCTTTATCTCACAGCTGTGTTTTAGAGTCAGAAGGCCCTGGATATCTGGGGGAGCTGTGATGTATAAAGCAGAGAGAAGATTGATTTGCCACAGGGTACCTTGTACCTGGAGTAATGAGAGTGGCAAATTACTTGCTCACTGAGCAAACATGACAAGAATGTCATAGAGTGAATTTATATGTATGCAAACACACCGGGGTCACAGAGGTGGAAATTCCACAAAGTGACCCTCTCTCTGGAAGACAGCCCTCCACATCACCACCTTGCAGTGGGAAGGCTATGCTCAGCAAAAGCTGCATAATAGCTGCTTAAAACACAAATACTTCTAATGAATAATGTAATGCTCACGGTACAGCAAGAACTAGGATAAATTGTGGTGCCATTTTAAAATGAGAGTCCTCAACTCACAGGCTATTTCTGGTGTTCATCTTGGATTTTGTGGCAGTGGAACATAAAACACCTACTTTAATAGAGTAAAAGAAATGGAGTGATTTGTCCTAGTCATGGTAGGCCTTTAGAAACTCTCATTTGGTAATGGAAAAAACCGGTGGTTGGTGGAGGAGCAGATAATTTTTCTACATTTAGGCAGCCCAATGCATAGAGAGCACTCACGCTTCTAAGAACATCTGGGGCAGACAAAAGAATTTTAAAACTCTTTAAGTGACAGAAGGAAGTGGTAGTAATATTTGATTAAAACATTTTAAGATTTCCAACTTAAAGATTTGCACAATTCACTTTAAGAAGCACTGCTGATGCTTTTAGCTATAACCAATTAAAAAACACACATTAAAATGATAATTTTGTTTTATTAACAAGTTAAAAATCTGCTGATTTTAACAAGTAGTCCTGGATTTTTTCTTATTTGATATTTTTTCTTATTTGATTATTTTTTCTTATTTGATACTCATTCGTTAATCTTTCCTCATTTATTTTTTGAGACACTGGTCTGTGCCTGGCACTATGTTCAATGTAAGGTTCTGCAGAGATCAAAGGAGCCATTCAGGTTCCTAAGCACTCCATTCCTACTAACCCAGATTGTAATGTAATTTAAGTCCAGAGAAAAGGACCCTTATTAAGTCTGATTGTGGGACTGAGCCCTGGTGAACAAGGCAGAGGACAATATTCTAATATGTTTTTTTTTAGTTTTTTATCTGCTCCCTCCAGATGCCCTCCCCCATTCCCTTCTGCTTAACTTCCACAATAGTCAATGGGGATGCAGTTAGTTAGTCTAGAGAGTAAACAAGAAATGGTGATATCCTTTAACTTGGTATCTCATGGGAACACAGAAAATATGTATATTTTTGTATCCTTCTAAGGATTTCATCTGTGGTAGCTGATTTAATAATCATGCTACTTCTGTTAGACAGACTCCACTTGGCAGACAAGGAGATGATTGGGGAGTGAGATGAAATAACTTTGCCGAGGTCACGCAGCCTTCAATGATCTGTTGTACAGCATTCAATGACCACAGGGGAATTTAACCTCTACCTGGGAGGAGGAGGAACAGAGGAACTTCGATTGAAAATAACTAATTCTACATTTAAAACAAGAAATATACTCTACTGTAGGTGCCAGAGTTTCTGCCTCCAAAGTTTCTTACTTTCATGGCTCCAAAATTGGAAGATTGATTGTTGTAATTGCCAAAATCATTATAGCATCCTCGACCTCCCACATGGCTTCCATCATTATCATAACCATTACAGCCATCCCCACTGCCACCATATCTAATACCATATCCACCCCTACCATGACTGCCAACAAAGCCACCTCAATCACTGATGTTTCCTTGCAACCAAAGTTGTCATTCCCACCAAAACCATCTCCATGACACCTCCAAAATTTTTATAACCACTTTGACCTCTTTGGCTGGATGAAGCAGCAGCCATCTCTTACTTAGATGGGGCTTTCCTTACTTTGAAGTTGTGGCCATTCACAGGACAGTATTTCTGAATGACAATCCTGTCTACAGAGTCATGGTCATCAAAAGTTACAAAAGCGAAACCTCTCTTTCTGCCACTGCCTTGGTCAGTCATGATTTTTCAGTCATTTCAATTTTCCAATGCTGTTCAAAATAATCTCTTAGGTGATGTTCTTCAGGGTCTTTTTTTAATACCACCAACAAAAGTCTTTTTCACAGTTAAGTGGACACCAGGTCTTTGAGAATCTTCTCTTGAGACAGCCCTCTCTGGTTCCACAACTCTTCTATCCACCTCATGGAGTCTTGCATCCATGTCCTCCATAGTGGCACACGTGACAAACCCAAAGGCCCTAGGGTGCTTGGTGTTTGATCTCTCACCACCACAATCCGTGAGTGTCTCCATTGCTCAGCATGGCTCCTCAGACTCTCATTGGTTGTTTCAAAGTTCAAACCTCCAATAAAGAGCTTGTGCAGCAGTTTGTTCTCTTTGGGAGACTGACTTCAGATGACAACTGCCAACGGGTGGACTTCACCGATGCTACCTGGCGGTGTCCCCCGGCAGAAAGCTATGGCAGTAACAGAAGGTTTTTGTTTGCCAGGAAACAAAGTTTAGAGGAGAGGAAAGCCAGAGAAGTGACAGGTTACAACAGATTTGTGAACTTAGCCAAGCACAGTGATGACAGGGCCTAGCTGCTACAGAGAAGACATGTTTTAGACAATACTCATGTGAATGGGCAAGAAACTTGAGGACTGTATTTGTGACTAATTGTATCACAGGTTATTTTCATTTTTGTTCTGTGGAAAGTGTAAAGCATACCAACAAAGGGTTTTAATGTAGACTTTTTGGATCCATGCTAGTGATTGCTAAATGTGGTTGTCTGATCATGATGCTGAATAACTGTCTTTTTAAAGAAATATTCTCTAAATTTTAGTATGTGACTGAGATATATTTATGTGCACTTACACATTGTATAGAATGGAACTTTGGGTTTCATTTATTGGATCTAGTCACTAAGAATCTGGTATTACCTACACATTGGACCACTCTGAAATTCTCTTCCTTTAGGTTCTTTTGTGTCTACACTATTATTGCCTCATACCAGTGTATGTCAGATTGTTGCCTTCTTGCTTGGGGCCTCTAATTTTTTTCTGAGTCTTTTTATCCATTTGGTCTTTTAAAGAGAAGTCTCTTACTGACTTTTCTAAGAAAGATTGCATCCCCTAAAAACTTTGCAAAATGTTAATGTTATATTTCCTTGCTTGATTTGCCTGCTTCCTCTGTTTGTAGGAGAGTGTGGCTATGATTGCTTCCTTCTGACCTGAATGATCTTGTCCATATGGTGAATTTTTCAGGCTTCAAAATTAAGATTTGAACTCATTTTATGGAGGGGAGGAGGACTCCTGTTTGGGACTAGAGCTAATGACAAACTGCCCATTTGTCAGGAATATAGATTCCTCCTGGCTCAATCCCTTAGCAGTGGTCGGCAAACTCATTAGTCAACAGGGTCAAATATCAACAGTACAATGGTTGAAATTTCTTTTGAGAGCCAAATTTTTTAAACTTACACTTCTTCAAAATAGACTCACCCAGACTGTGGTATTTTGTGGAAGAGCCGCACTCAAGGGGCCAAAGAGTCGCATGTGGTTTGCAAGCTACAGTTTGCCAAACACGGCCTTAGGGACATTCTGATTTCATCATTTCATCTTTCTATTGTATGGACTACACTAATAATAGAAATTAGCCAACAGTTAGGTGCTTTCTGTATGTCAGGCCTTTCTATAAGTGCTTTATATGTCTTAACAAATTTAATAATAAGCCTGTGCTATTGCATTGGAAACACTATTTTCTGCATTTAATAGGTAAAGAATGTGCACACAGATAGTAAGCTGCCAAGCTCAATGTAGGACTTCAAACCTCAAAGAATTACTGGAATATTGAAGGCAATTTCAAATTGTCCTGGGAGAGTCATAGAAATCTTCATGGGAGAGTTAGCATTGATTTCAGCATAGCACTGATTTTTTTTTTCTATTTGATCTTCTCTGACTCTCATAATTATTTGTTAGATATGGTTGCCTGTATCTAATTGTTGAGCATTTATTATGAGGGAGGCTCTACTGTAAAAACTTCATATATATTAACATGTCACTGGAGAATGAAACTTCTCCATCACTCATAGAGCGAGGTCCTTGTGATAGCTATAGAAAATGAATTGCCTAAGCGTCACATAGGAGAATGAGATGTGGTAAAATACTGTATTTATGTGTAGTTACATTTCTAGGAGTACAAAGTGCCGTGTCCCTTAAACTAGTCCTTAAAAAGGTGCAGCTGGGGATTCAGTAGAGCCAAAAGAAGGGTTAGTGCCCAGAGTTTCTATTCCATGTAGCAGCCTCAGAAGTTCAGCATTCAGATGAATTAAAAGTCCCTAGTCCATTTGTGGGTCCCACATAGCTGTCATGCCAGGAATCTGGCATGCCAGTGAGAGAGAGAGGCTCCTTTGTTTAGAATTTTAAATATTCAGGTTTTGTGCCCTTGCATTGACCACACTTATTCTGGCTGTTGATTCACTCCCAGGTATGACTGACAGTCAGGTAGGCACCATTACACATCTCTCAGACCTTATAGGACATGCGACTAAATTGCCTTTGTCTAGTTTCTTTACCTATTGATCAGCAGGGAACAGACTTGGAGAGTGTTAAATTAGCAAAGCTGTATAAATGGCATGCTTATATTACCTAGTCTTCACTTTATTCCTTTCCTGTTAATAATAACCAAGTTATTACAATGGTTTCATTCATATTTAATAATACAACTCCTGAGAAAGGAATCATGTTCCCTTTCCCCCATTTCATAGTTGAAGAAATTGAAGCACTTGTTAATTTTGTCCACTGGCCCAAAGTTGGTAAATGTCAAAGCTAGGGTTTGAATGCAGGGCATCTAGCTCCTGAGTTATGTACCCACTACTCAGTATTGTAATTATGTATCATGCCTCGATCTTCTCAGCGGGTTCAGAATCTAAAGGAGAGGCTGACGCACAAATGAAAATACTATACAAGAAATATGAATTTAGGAGGCATTAAGGGTTAGGTGGAGACCTCTTTCTTGAAGAGGCACATTGACTTCTGGCCTGGTCTGCTATTTATTTACTTGAATCTATATTTGGCCTTTAGCAATGCATATGGCATATCAAAGGTAAAGTTTGGTAAACAGTAAGAGGATTATCAGGTTAGGAAATTGCTTTGAGCCATCAGCCCTGTTAACACCCAAGGTCCATTGGCCTTCTGCATTCCTTGTTGCACTGACAGTATTGGGAAGTGGTGGCTTTTTATCTTTTGTTATTTTAGATGCCTATGTGAACTAAGAATATAAAACAATAAAGGTCAAGAACTAATCCATTTTAAAGTACATTTCTTTTCATTAAACTGTAAGCCACAAGTGATCAATACCAGCAAGTTGACACAGATGGGGACAGTTGGGACCAAGAACTTGACCTTGTCACTATGAGGATCTGATGATAGGATTGAAGCCAGCGTGGGTTCTGAGGAAAGTCCATTCTGGTAGGTGAGGCATGACATCCAGGCAATAAGACAAGATATTCCAGAGAATTATTGTTAAGGGCAGGAGTAATATAGGGTGTCCCTCAAAATGGATACACATTTTAACAGTTAACTCACTTAATTTTCACTCCTTTTGAGGTTTAACTGATTTTAAATAGTGGCCAGAGAAGATTGGCAGGAGGTAGTAAAGACAAGGACTGAATTTCAGGAATTGCATTTTAGGTGTGTGTATTGGGGGGAATGGGTTAGGGAAGGGAGGCAAGAGCAAAGTGAAATGTTTACAGCTGCTCCAAAGGAGTCAGGCCCAGGGAAATGGTAGAAGCTGAACTGGGGCACCACAAGAGAATTAGACTGACAAATGTGATATTAGTCCTATAGTATTGGGGCAGATCTTCAAATTCATATTCCAACTACTAAGGCTCATACTAATTAATAGAGAAAGGTCTGAGCCTGCAAGAAGGGGGAGGCTTTGGGAAAAAAAAATGTTTTTTATCAGAGGGAGGCCTTATGATAGCCTCTTCCAATTATTTGTCATAATGATGGTGATTATTGCTAGATTTAAGTGCATTCCATTGGTTGTACTTACAAAGTTCCTGATTGGTTCTTGAGATAGACTGAAGACAGTATTCCTGCCTTACACAGGAATACAAATTTTGAGAGGAAAGAATAATCATTTATTACTAGTATTATCTATTGTCAGAAGGTGGGCACTTAGCCTGTTTAGAAAGGGCATAAAGTCAATGATCAAGTTGCTGGCATGAATTGAGAAGGGTAATGCCTATAAACCCAAATAGTAGGGAGTACAAAATTATTTTATTTATCATTAGGGACCATTATGTAGTTTCCCAGCATATAATTACCTTCTTAAATATATTGTGGTACAGTGGTCATTTTTTATTCCTTATAACTGACAAAAAGAGTTAATACAGAATCAGGTAAACAGCATGTGACCTGAGGTGGAGGATACATGTTCCCCTGATAATTCAGAAATTGGATAATGTCCTCAATAGATGAAAGCAATTTTATTGTCACCTACATTTGATGTTTGTACAATGTGGTGTCAGCAGATGGTGTCAGAGGTTCTGGGAACTTGATTATTTTTGTCAATGCTCAGTACAGAACTAAAGAGGAATAAAGGAACAATGCCACCCTGTGCCTTGGCTCTGTGTCATCCTTCTCCTTTTGTGCAAGATGGAAACTAATGTGGAAGCCAGGGTCTCTTTCTCTACAGTTCACCTGGTGCATGCATGTCCACAAATATTGCTGTAGGATGATCTGGTAGAAGGAACAAGGAATTTGTAATCAGAAGACCTGGACATGGGTCCTAAAGCTATTACATGGGGTGTGTCCCTACTGGGTGAGTCAGTTCACCTCCTTGATCCTCAATCTCCTTATTTTTGAAATACCGTTGTTTTTTTTTTCCAGATGGAACTCTTTTTTTTAAAAATAAATAATTAATTTATTTTAAAAAATTTATTGGAGTGACATTGATTATTAGGATCATGTAGGCTCCAGGTAGAGATTTCTCTGTTATAAGATCTGTATATTGCTCTGTGTGCCCACCACCCAAAGTCAAACAACCTTTTATCACATGTATAGAGTCAGATAATTTTCGACTAAGGAGCCAGAAACACACAATGAATTAAAGCCTCTTCAATAAATGGTGCTGTGAAAATTGGAAAACCACGCGCAAATTAATGAAACTGGATTACATTTTGTCCCCATGTACAAAAATTAATTGAAAATGGATCAAAGACATAAATATAAGGTCTGAAACAATAAATGGCATAGACAAAAAGCAGATGTAACTCTTATTACTCCATTCCCTAGTGTAGGATGAAGCCAAATAAGACTGCTTGCTTTTCCTACTCGTTGAAGGTCCCAAATTGAGTGTGTTTCCAAGATTGTTCCTTTGACTTGGCGTGTCTTTCTATCATCTCTGCTTATTAACATCTTACCCATGCCTCAAGGTTTAGTTTGATTATTTCCTTCTTCAGAACCAGGTTCAACACTTATTGAGGATGTTCTTAAGTGTCAGAAATAGTGAGGGTGCTTCACATATATTATCTAATGTAACTACCAAAATTGTGCAGTAAATCTGTTTATTCTATTCTGAGGTGTGTGTGTGTGTGTGTGTGTGTGTGTGTGTTTTCAAAAAGATTTGAGAAGGCCAGAAGGGACAGAAGATTGGTACTGTTTTACTTATTTATTTTATAGATAAGAAAACTGGGTTGAAACAATTTTCTTTAGTTCATAGAACCAGTCTAGAGCAAAGACATGGTTAGATTACAACTCCGAATTTTTATTACTGGTCTGGCACTTTGTCCTATTTGTCAAAATTTTATGAAGTTAACTTTGACTCCCCAAGTTTGTTCTGTCTCTAAACCAGTGGTTCTCAACCTGTGGGTCGCGACCCCTTTGGGGGTTGAAAGACCCTTTCACAGGGGTCGCCTAAGACTATTGGAAAACACCTATTTCCCATGGTCTTAGGAACCAACACACTGCTCCTCGGTGTAGCAAAATGTATCAATGTAGTTTACTGTTGTCATATTAAGACTGTTACCCATGCTACACCACGATTCAAGACAAAATTTCATTTATTTGTAATTAGAAATAAATATTTCATAATATATAATTACATATTGTTTTTTTGTGATTAATCACTATGCTTTAATTATGTTCAATTTGTAACAATGAAAATACATTCTGCATATCAGATATTTACATTACAGTTCATAACAGTAGCAAATTACAGTTATGAAGTAGCAACGGAAATAATTTTTTGGTTGGGGGTCACCACCACATGAGGAGCTGTCTTAAAGGGTCGCGGCATTAGGAATGTTGAGAATCACTGCTCTAAAGGAATGTGATCTTTATGCATTATTCTATTATTTACATGATCTTATAAGTCTTCTATTTCTCTCTTAGGAGTCCTTTAAAGGGAGGCAGAGACTGGGGAGTGATATCACAATGCCTACCATAGGGCCTTGCATAAATTAAGCATTTAATAATAGCTATTTTGGAAGAATACATGGTATTTCTCCAACAGCATTTCCCTTATGTTTGCTTGATAGCAAGTGTGTCTGTGCCAACTGTTTAATAATTACTATGTACCAATGACACATATATAGTAAATAATACTTTGACTATACAATTTCAGGCTAAGTGCCTTTCTGATTTAATTAAAAATGCTATTATATTCTTTTCTTTATGGATATTAATGGAAAATAAGCAATACATAATCGTAAGCTTATTTAAAATCAATTTATATTGTAAGATATATTGTTTTGTTTACAATGTTATTGTCAAAGCTCAAATTAAAAATTTATAATGTTAATCAGAATGTAGGCTCTATATGTATAGGGATCCTGATGATACTTGTCATTTTCATAGCTATCTCACTGGTATTTAAAGTAACAGTAGATGTTTAATATTATTTGTTGAATGGCTCATGAGGCTGCAGTTTTCATTGGATAATGAACCTTTGACTTTTTCAATAAGGTATTATTAGGATGAAAACTTGTAAGACATTATATATGTTATCTTTTTCAGGTTATTACACTTGTTCCTCTTTTTCACCTCATAGCTCCCCTCCAATAGGTTCCCACCCAACCCTCTGCCCTTATCCCTCCCACTGTCCTCATTCACAGGTGTAAGATTTTTGTCCAGTCTCTTCCTCCATCTCCCAAACCCCTTTCCTCCCTGAGAATTGTCAGTCCACTCTCTTTGTATGCCCCTGATTCTATTATATTCAGCAGTTTATTCTGTTCATTAGATTTTTATTCACTTGATTTTTAGATTCACTTGTTGATAGATATGTATTTGTTGTTCATAATTTTTATCTTTACCTTTTTCTTCTTCTTCCTCTTCTTAAAGAATACCTTTCAGCCTTTCATATAATACTCGTTTGGTGCTGATGAACTCCTTTGCTTATCTCTGAAACTCTTATCTGACCTTCAATTTTGAATGATAGCTTTGCTGGGTAGAGTAATCTTGGTTCTAGGTTCTAGCTATTCACACTTTGCATATTTCTTGCCACTCCCATCTGGCCTGCATAGTTTCTGATAAGAAATCAGCTGACAATTGTATGGGTGCTCCCTTGTAGGTAACTTAACTGTTTTTCTCTTGCTGCTTTTAAGATTCTCTCTTTGTCTTTTGCTCTTGGCATTTTAATTATGATGTGTCTTGGTGTTGTCTTCTTTGGATTCCTTTTGTTTGGGGTTCTGTTCACATCCTGGATTTGGAAGTCTATTTCTTTCACCAGGTGGGGGAAGTTTTCTGTCATTATTTCTTCAAATAGGTTTCAATATCTTGCTCTCTCTCTTATTCTGGCACCCCCATTATCAGATGTTGGTACACTTGAAGTTGTCCATGAGGCTCCTTACACTATCTTCATATTTTTGGATTCTTTTTTCTTTTTGCTATTGTGGTTGAATGTTTTTTTGCTTCTTTGTATTTCAAATCTTTGACTTGATTCTTGTGATCCTCTCATCTGCTGTTGGATCTCTGTATATTATTTTTTATTTCAGTCAGTGTATATTTAATTTCTAATTGGTCCTTTTTCATATCCTTGAGGGTCTCACTAAATTTATTGACCTTTTCTAGAAAATTCTTAAAAAACCTATAACTGTGGTTTTGAACTCTATATCCGGTCCTTTGCTTTGCTCCATTTCTTTCATTTGGACCTGTTTCTTTTCCTCCACATTTTAGCTGTTTTCCTGAGTTGACAGAGTGGCTTTGTATGTGAGGTGTGCTATAGGGCCCAGTGACTCCCCCTCTCCAGTTACCTGAGGTAGACACTCTTGGTGCACCCCTTTGTGGGCTGTGTTGACAGTCTTGTTGTTGGTATCACTGGGGGGAATTAAATTCCAGGCTAATTGGCTGTGAGGATCAGCTGTGTCTACTATGGAAGAACTTCTGTGCTGGAAACACCGTTATGAGTCAAGACTTGCTCACTGATTCTGCCCCCTGAGTATGTCCCTTATGGATCTGAGGAGTTGTAATCTGGATGGTCCCACTCTGACCCCTGGGTACATTGGCTTTTGGATTTCCAAGAAGGTGTTAATTTAGCCTCTACCTGAGGCCAGCCAGCAGGAGCTATGGAGAGATCTGCAGATTCCTCTTCTTTGTTTGGGTTTTGGAGGTACCCAGATGAGGGCAGGCTGTGAAGCAATGCAAACTGCTGCAGAGCCTTAGACCTTCTATCAGATGTAATGGGTCTCACTGACTCAGCTGCAGTGTGTTAGGTAAGTTTAAAATTCAAAGCACCATGCCATTCATATGCAAAAGTTTCTGTGCTCAGCTTGGATGGGGTTGAGTTTCAGGGCAGAGCAATCAGCAATGGCTGTGTGGGACAGGATCTCAGGGTGGAGCAAACAGCTATGACTTCCCATCAGCCCTGCCCTAATAGGCCCCTGGTTCTCAGTTTCCCGTGGTAATTGCTGCAAGCACCTCTGGGAGAAAGCTACCCTTGAGTTTTGCCTGCTGCCAGACAGTCCAGTTTCTCCCTGTATGAGTCTGGGTCCTCGGTGTCTTGTCTGGAACTGAACTTCAGAGCAGTTGGGAGCTTTTGTCTCATTCCCAATTGAGAAAGTCAGCCACTACTCAGTTGCCAGCCCCCTCCATGGTCACACTTCTGTACCTCTGCCTTTCACAGTTCCTGTGATTCTCTGTGTGTTTTTCTCTTTCCTTCAAGTTGTAGAATTTCCACACAGCCAACCTTCCTTTGGTTCTGGACAATGTTCATTTTGTCTTTTAGTTGTAGTTTTGAAATTTTTGTGTGAGGCAGCAGTTAGGTATTTACCTATATCGTCATCTTAGTTTCTCTCATCTATGTTATCTCTTGATTTTTCCCAACAACCCCGTGAGACATTTTAGAATTTTAATATTGCATTTTATGTTAACAAACAAGTAAGTAAACAAACAAATAAATAAGCTTAGGCTCAAAGAGATTATATATGTCCAGAAATCATTTACCTAAGCAGGAGGAGATGATCAAGACTCTAATCCCACTATGCTTATAGCAAATTCAGCATTCTTTCTGTGTTTTCATATAGTCAGTAAAGAATATAAGCATAGAAGGAAATATTGGCCAGGATAATCATGTTGGATGCCATTTTAAGGTTAGAAAGTTATGTGTAATACATTGAAGTGACTTAAGCAACAGAAGGAAGGCACCACCAAGAAAGCAATGTATTGAGTTTGGAGAGAGATCTTGAGCTTGAGACAATTGTGAATGGTCCTTTAAGACTTACACTAGGAGAAAAATTCAGTATAGCCATTTAATGCTTCATATTCTTGCTTTGCCCCTTACTTCCAGCTTGTCTGAACCACAGGCTATTTAAAGCTTCAGATTTTATCAGTCTTCTCAATACTCTTTTGTACTCTAGTTTTGTTCTTACCAGTTGAAAGCAATCAGCTGACTTCTTTGGTATTTTTATATTTTGTACTTTATTGTTTTCCTCCAGTGTTTTCAACCCATTGCCCAAATGCAGATGTGTGATTGCTACTTCTAGCTCAAGACTTCTGCTTTTCAGCAGGTCCCTTTCTTTTTCTCATTCCCAATTATAATCTTTATGTGCCACTGCTAACATATAGCATCAGATCTGGTCCCTATAAGAATGAATGTTTTCAACATCTGTGTACTCCCAAGGAAGGCAATGTTCGTTTTGAGTTGTATTTGTATACTAAAGACTTTCAAATCTAAGGACCTTAAATACTCATAAAAGCAGAGTCATTTGATATAAAAACACCCGTTTAAAGTCCTTTAAGTCTAGGTATAATTTCCAATGGGGTAAATAAAAGTTACAGGGGAAATAACTAATTCATTTAAGGTCATTTTTCTCTTTATATGCTCCCTTTCTGCTCTGTTTGTTCTGATCCAAGTCAGAGTTTCTGTAGCAGATGACTAGAAAGGTCTCTTCTAAAACCTACCCAGAAAAATGATGGCTTATATCAGAGACCACACACTGGCTATCTACAGGCTGCATTTGGCATGCATAACATTCTTAAAAATCGAATTCATTGAGAACATTTAAAAATTGTGAGATTTCAGATATGAATTTGAATTTCTGGCTTTTTAGAGACATGGGAGGGTATGGCAGAACAAAGCTCTCATTTTCAATTTATCAATGGGCTAGAGCTCAGTGGTTTTTGGAGGTGACTTGGTGGGTAAGATTGAGCCCTCTTTTCACTTACTTTACTGCTCCTACTGGCTTCATCAGAGAACTCTAAACAGCTAGTGACTTCCACTCTTCCTCCTTCCCTTTAGTATTATAATGGCAAATAGTTAGCTAAATTTATTTTCAAATATGCATAATTTGCCTCTTTCTGAGCAATTCTAACACACACATGTTCAAGATATCTTTTTTTTTATAATCCCAGAAAAAAGATAGTAGGAAATATATGAAAATGTTTTATTTTAAAGTATAGAAAATATGACAGCATCATTGTTTTCATTATCAAACTTTAAATGGAAAGAATTTTGGACCTGGAGCTAAAAGACTTGGTTTTGAGTTCTGGATTTGCCGCTTACTAACTTTGACCTTGAAAAAGTCATTTAACTTCTCTGAACGTGTCTTCTCATCTTTGCAAGGGATTATTATGTCAGCCAGCCTCTTGGTCATGTGTATCAAATGCGATCATGGGGTGGAAGTTCTTACCATGTTATATGATGCTATGCAAGGGTCAGATATTTTATGGTGACGCAGAGCTATAGTATCTGATTTCTCAAGGAGCTTGGAATTTGGTTACAGAGACAGGACTTACATATAAAGTAAATGACAGTTGAAAGTATCCTTCTGACTACAAAGGATGGAGACATTAAATGTTAATAGATCTAGGAAAATGAGCATGATTATGCATTCAAAGTAAAAAAAAACGTATTATTTTTATTTGTTTGTTACTAGAGCCCTGGTGGATGAAAATTCATGCATTGGAGAGAGGAAGGTGTCCCTCAGCCCATCCTGCTTCTCTCACATTCCAGGAGTCCTCAGGAGCAGGAAGTGACCTGGCGATCAGGGGAAGGTGATGCCCCATCACACCTTTGCTGCTGCCACTTCTGGAAGCACAAGCCTTGGCTGGCCCTGGTTACCTGAGCCTCGGGCTGGTCCTAGACAGCTGGGTAGCCGCCATCTGAGGCTTGCTTGTGCCTTGGGCTGGCCCTGGGTGGCTGGGAGACTCTGGAGGCAGGCATGTGGCAAGGCAGGGCTGAGGGAACTGGGCACCACCATCTTGTGGCTGTGGGTGCCGACATTTTTGAGGGCATGGCAGTCAATTATCATATTCCCTCTTTATTGTCTATGGGTGTCACCATCTTTGAGGGTGGGACAGCCAATTAGCATATTCCCTTCTTATTGGCTGTGGGCTCTGCCATCTTTGTGATGGTGTCAGGGTCAATTAGCATATTTCCTCTATTAGATAGGATTTCATTTGCTCTACAAATATATATTCTGTATTTACTCTGTGACAAAAAACATAGTAAGTGCTGGACATAAAGTATTAAAATAGCACATCTTGGTTCTTGCTCTTCTAGAATTTGTATTCTAGTAGGGGAATAGAGGGATAATAAACAAACAGATCATTATAACTTCAAATACTGTTATGTTCCATGAGGAAAATAAATGCAGGTTATATAACAGAACTGATGAGCAGAGCTGTTCTCATTATGACTCTTGCCATGTTACTTTTTCCTTTATTTTTATTGTGACAAAATGCACATAAAATGTATCATTTTAACTGTTTCAGTGGAATTAAGTACATTCATAATATTGTGCAACCATGATCACTATCCTTTTTCAAAACTTTTTTATCATCCTCATTAAAAAACTCTCCATTTCTTCTTCCCCTCAGATCCTAGTAACCTCCATTCTATTTTCTGTCTCTATGAAATTATTTGCCTATTTTATATAGTGCACAGAAGTGGAATAATATATTTTTACTTTTTGTGTCTTGCTTATTCCACTTAGTATGTTTTCAAGGCTTATCCATGTATCAGAATTTTCTTTTTAAGGCTGAACAGTATTACACAGTATATACACACCATGGTGTTAATTCATTCATAATATTACCAATATTACCTATTCTAACATGACTTGGTAATAAGTCTAATTTGTAGAATTCTTTACAAAGAACCATAATATCTTTTATACATGGCAAGAATAGTGTTAATTCAGGGATTATTGCCACAAATCTGTTATCTGACTCAGTTGTTTTAAAACATTCTATCTGATGTATTTTTAAACTGTGTTACCAACAGTGAAGTAAGAGTATGTGAACGGGGAGGAAGTAAGGGCGGTGGTTTTTCAGCAAATATGAAATGACAATGGCTCTAGTATGGATCAGTCCTACTGACTCCCCTATTGTAGGACATTGCTCTTCTCAGGGTGTTTTGGAGTATTTTTCAAAAATAGATTTAGGTTACAAGCTTCCACCACGACCTTGGGACATAACTTCACAATCTAATAAATCTCATCATTGGGCAAATTTCCTAAGATTGCACACTTAACCACTTGAGGGCTGATTTGCAGTGTGATTGCATCCTGCTGAAAATTGCTTGCTCTGTGACTGAGGAAGCCAAGTTCATTCATAAGGAAAATGTTAGGAGTGGAAAGAAACAGTTGATGGCAAAGAGAAGGTAGAGTTAGTGTACACAGCAGATTTTCAAAGAACATCTTTTTAATCAAGGTCATTTCCTTGTGACATTGATGAGATGCTGTGGCTAATTGATTGTTTCTATCTATTAGCCTTTGGTAAGATTGGTTTTGTTATACGTCATTTAGCTTAAAGTCACAGAACCTAATGACTATGGTAAATGAGGACTGACTTACTGTGTTATATGATGACTTTATTCAGGACAGGAATTCCAGAAATTGGAAAGAGTAAAAATGTGAGATTTTATTTTTTAATTTATTTTTTAGATACTTAATTTTTTTATTAATGTATTACATGTGTACATATCTTCCCATTGCCCCCCACCTCACCCCACTTCCAAGCATGCCCTAACTCCCCAGTGTCTTGTGTCCATTGGTTACGCTTATATGCATGCATACAAGTCCTTTGGTTGATCTCTTATCTATCCCACCTCTCCCTAACCTTCCCACTGTAATTTGACAGTCTGTTTGAAGCTTTACTACCTCTGTATCTATCTTTCTGTTCATCAGTTTAAAAATGTGGAGCACTTCACAAATTTGTGTGTTATCCTTGAGCAGGGGCCATGCTAATCTTCTCTGTATTGTTCCAATTTTAGTATACGTGCTGTCGAAGCGAGCACAAAATGTGAGATTTTAAAAGGAGCAGAAATCCTGTTACAAAGGAACAAGATGAAAGAATATATTACAGAGCTTACTGTAGATTGATGCTTATAGCGCATAGTGGTTGCTGCTCTGATTCCTAACCAGGGGAGTTCTCGGTTGCTTTAGCTATTAACTGAAAGCTGGGTATAGTACTTCGCTATATTTAAATCTGATAATGTTCCATTTTTGCTCAAAAGGAACTCATTATATATGAAGTCATGAAAAAATATCAAACACATACAAGATGTGTGTGTGTGAAATGTAGTTACAAAAATGTAAGCAAAATAAGCCAGCAAGAGAAAGACAAGTATTACATGATCTCACTTACACATGGAATCTAATAAACAAAATAAACTGACAAATAAAATAGGTCTAGAGGCATGGATGCCTGGAACAGGCTTACAGATCTCAGAGAGGAGGGGGTTGGAGGGCCAGAAAGAAGTTAACTAAAGAACTTATATGAATATATGCATAGCCCATGGACACAGGCAATTGTGTGGCGAAGGCTTGGGGTGGGGCAGGGGCTAGGTGGAGGGGGGGACATTTGTAATAATACTGTCAACAATAAAAAACAAACAGGTGTGTTAGCATCACTGTCTCTTTCATCATGCATTGTGAAATTGTGCATGGAATTTAATGTTTGTACATGTGTTGTCCAAAAATCTTGCTTAAACTATTATTCTTAGAGCAAAGTACAGACAGACTGTAATGATCTAGATTAAGAAGCCTCTTGAACTTCTTTTTATTGCTTTCTTTTGAGGACATAGAATGGCACGTCTTTCAACACGTAGCTTTCATTGTCCTTATCATGGTTTATTTGCTTTGATGTTTTTGATGGTAAGGTGAAATGTGTGAATGTGTGTGCCTTTTGGGGCATGGTTATATGAGGGGAGGCCTTCAGATTTTAGCCTTTCTGTTCACTGACCTCTGAGAGGTTCTATGCTGAGGGAAGGTCAACCATAGGTAAAGGTATGTTTTTCTCCTGATTGCATGCTGTTGCCTAGTTAGTATTGATGGCATATTGGCCATGACTACATGGCTGAATTCACAAAGGAAAGAATCCTTCATATCCATAGCTGTAGCCACAGTGAGAATATGTGTCCTTCTTGGACCACAAATTTTATCCTGACAAAGAGCCTTAAAGATTAATCTTTTCATCATTCTTACTTATTCTTTGGCTCCTTTGCTATCATGAAGGAGAAGGAGCTGGGTGCAGTGGATTACTTCTGTGTCCTCATTTTCCAAGAGAGCAGACATGAGAGTAAAAGGAATAGAAACACTTAACTAGGGCCACTGGTAATAGAGTAGACAAGTATTTAGAATTGATTACATGACCATCAATTATTTGTTTTAATAACTATAAAAGTTTTGTTAAAAAAGGAAAGAGTATTTTGTTATGATCTTGCATGTGGAACTTAGATGTTATGTGCTGAGCTAGCTCTGTTTTTGCCACAATAATCACAAAATTAAATGCTAAGGTTGTGATTGAACTGCCAATAAAATATGTTGAAAGTTTTATTTCTTATTCTACTTAGTGATACACCACCCAAGAGTTGTGAAAGGTAACCAACTCAAGTGGATGCTTTGAATTGAGGACTCTTCTCTGCCACTTATTACTTGTCTTCAAATTATTCTTTCAGATTCTATATGTGATATTGGAATATTAATACATGTAGTTTAGTTCTCTTGAGGATTATTGAGTTATTATGAGGATTCAATGACATTGAATGAGTTAGAACATTTTAAGCCAGTATATTTGAAACTCTACAAAAACATACATAGTATCCTATATAATAGAAAGTTAATATGCAAATAGACTGAACAGTGGAATGACCAGCTGTGATGACATTCATTGACCACCAGGAGGAAGAAGCTCAATGCAGGAGCTGCCCCCCTGGTGGTCAGTGTGCTCCCACAGGGGGAGCACCACTCAGCCAGATGCTGGACTCACAGCTACCGAGCACAGTGGCGGTGGTGGGAGCCTCCCCCGCCTCACTGGCAGTGCTAAGGATATCTGACTGATCGCTTAGGCCCACTCCCCATGTCAGATATCCCCTGAGGGCTCTCAGACTGTGAGAGGGTGCAGGCTGGGCTGAGGGACCTTCCTGCCCCTCTCCCCACCGCCACCCACGAGTGCTAGAATTTTGTGCATGGGGCCTCTAGTTATTAATAACTTCAGCTAGCATGCTGTGTTCTACATATCTCTAGAGGCATTTGAGGAATATTTGTTCTTATACTTAATGATCCCAGATGCTATACATTTATAGATTTGATGTCTACTTACTGATATCCAAGTACAGTGGTACCTCGAGATATGAGTTTAATTCGTTCTGTAACTTTGAGGCGTGGGAAACTATGAGATGCTTGAGTCACGGTAAACTGGTGGGCCGTGTGCAGCTGGCCGATCCCCGCGATTACTCGTATCTCAAATGTTGTTTGTATTTCTTTTTTTTTTATACATATCTTCCCATTGCCCCCCCTCCCTCCCAGGCATACCCCAACCCCCCAGTGTCTATGTTCATTGGTTATAATTATATGCATAGATACAAGTCCTTTGATTGATCTCTTATCTACCTCACCTAACTTTAATCTTCCTGCTGTAATTTCACAGTCTGTTTGAAGCTTTACTGTCTCTGTATCTATCCTTTTGTTCATCAGTTTATAATGTTCTTTATTATCCCCCAATGAGTGCGATCATGTGATGCTTCTCCTTCATTGACTGGCTTATTTCGCTAAGCATAAGGCTCTCCAGTTCCAACCAGGTTGCTGCAAATGGTAAGAATTCCTTCTTTTTAATGGCAGCATAGAATTCCATTGTGTAGATGTACCACAGTTTTCTGATCCACTCATCTGCTGTCGGGCACCTAGGCTGTTTCAAATTGTGGCTATTGTAAATTGTGCTGCTATGAACATAGGGGTGCATAAATCCTTTCTGATTGGTGTTTGTGATTTCTTAGGATAAATTCCTAAGAGTGGTATTACAGGGTCAAATGGGAGATCCATTTTTAGTTTTTTGAGGAAACTCCATACTGTTCTCCACAGTGGCTGCACCAGTCTGCATTCCCACCAACAGTGCACAAGGGTTCCTTTTTCTCCGCATCCTCGCCAACACTTGTCGTTTGTTGATTTGTTGATGATTGCCATTCTGACAGGTGTAAGATGGTATCGCATTGTCGTTTTGATTTGCATCTCTCGGATGATTAATGACTTTGAACATGTTTTCATGTGTCTCTTGGCTTTCCTTCTGTCGTCTTTTGAAAAGGTTCTATTTAGGTCCGTCGCCCATTTTTTTATTGGATCCTTCATCTTCCTTTTATTAAGTTGTATAAGTTGGTTGTAGATTTTGGAGATTAAACCTTTATCAGTGATAGCATTTGCAATATGTTCTCCCATGCATTGATCTTTCTTGTTGTTTTGTTGATGGTTTCTTTTGCTGTGCAAATGCTTTTTATTTTGATGTAGTCCCATTTGTTTATTTTTTCTTTAGCTTCCATTGCCTTTGGAGCAGTATCAGTGAAGAAGTTCTTTCGGCATATATCTGAGATTGTGCTGCCTGTGGATTCCTCTAGTATTTTTATGGTTTCCCTTCTAATGTTTAAGTCCTGTATCCATTTTGAGTTTATTTTTGTATTTGGTGTAAGTTGGTGGTCCAGTTTCAATTTTTTGCATGTATCTGTCCAATTTTCCCAACACCATTTATTGAAGAGGCTATCTTGGTTCCATTGAATGTTCATGCCTCCTTTGTCAAATATTAATTGAGCATAGTGGTTTGGGTGGATATCTGGGTTCTCTATTCTATTCCATTGATCTATATGTCTGTTCTTGTGCCAGTACCAGGCTGTTTTGAGAACAGTTGCTTTGTAGTATAGCTTGAAGTCTGGTATTGAGATCCCACCTACTTTATTCTTTTTTCTCATAATTGCTGTAGCTATCCGTGGTCTTTTTTTGTTCCAGATGAATCTATGAAGAATTCTTTGTAGGTCTGTGAAATATGTCGTTGGTATTTTAATGGGTAGTGCGTTGAATCTGTAGATTGCTTTGGGTAGTATGGACATTTTAATGATGTTGATTCTCCCAATCCATGAGCATGGTATGCTCTTCCATCTGTTAACATCTTCCTCTATCTCTTTTTTCAGTGTCCTGTAGTTTTCTGCATAAAGGTCTTTTACCTCTTTAGTTAGGTTTATTCCTAGGTATCTTAATTTTTTTGGTGCGATGGTAAATGGGATTGCTTTTTTAGTTTCTCTTTCTATAATTTCACTGTTAGTGTATAGAAATGCCACAGACTTCTTAGCATTAATTTTGTATCCTGCTACATTGCCGAATTCATTAATTAAGTCAATTAGTTTTGGAATGGAGTCCTTTGGGTTTTTTATGTATAATATCATGTCATCTGCAAATAAGGACAGCTTTACTTCTTCTTTTCCAATTTGGATGCCTTATATTTCTTCTTCTTGTCTAATTGCAATGGCTAATACTTCCAGTACTATGTCGAACAGGAGAGGTGAGAGTGGGCATCCCTGTCTTGTTCCTGTTCTTAGGGGAAATGGTTTTAGTTTTTGCCCATTGAGTATGATGTTAGCTGTGGGTTTATCATATATGGCTTTTATGATGTTGAGGTATGATCCTTCTATTCCCACTTTGCTGAGAGTTTTTATCAAGAAAGGATGTTGGATTTTGTCAAATGCTTTTTCTGCATCAATTGATATGACTATGTGATTTTTATCTCTCAATTTGTTTATGTGATGTATCACATTTATTGATTTGCGGATATTGAACCATCCCTGCATTCCTGGGATGAATCCTGCTTGGTCATGGTGTATGATCTTTCTGATGAACTGCTGAATCCGGTTTGCTAGAATTTTGTTGAGCATTTTGGCATCTATGTTCATGAGAGATATTGGCCTATAATTCTCTTTCATTGTGTTGTCTTTATCTGGTTTTGGTATTAGGGTGATGCTGGCTTCATAGAAGGTGTTTGGTAGTATTCCTTCTTCTTGAATGTTTTTGAATAGTCTGAGGAGGATAGGTTTTAATTCCTCCTTGAATGTTTGGTAAAACTCTCCTGTGTAGCCATCTGGACCCGGGCTTTTATTTGCTGGAAGCTTTTTGATTACTGCTTCAATTTCTTCCATAGTTATTGGACTATTGAGATGTTTGGCTTCCTCCTCATTGAGTTTTGGGAGGTTATATTTTTCTAGGAAAATGTCCATTTCTTGCAGGTTGTCCAATTTGTTGGAATAGAGTTGTTCATAGTATTTTTTAACAATCCTTTGTATTTCCTCAGGGTCTGTTGTTATTTCTCCTCTTTCATTTCTGATTTTATTTATTTGGGTCTTCTCTCTTTGCTTCTTGGTGAGCCTGCTAGGGGTCCATCAATCTTGTTTATCCTTTCAAAGAACCAGCTCTTTGTTTTGTTGATCTTTTGAATTGTTTCTTTGGTCTCCAAGTTGTTTATCTCTGCTCTGATCTTCACTATTTCCTTCCTTCTGAGTACACTGGGCTTTTCTTGTTGCTCACGTTCTAGCTCTTTGAGTTGTAGGTTTAGGTGATTTATTACCATTATTTCCTGTTTTTTGCAGTAGGCTTGTAGGGCTATGAACTTCCCTCTCAAGACTGCTTTCACTGTGTCCCATAAATTTTGTATTGTTGTGTTGTCATTGTCATTTGTTGCCATGATGTTTTTTATTTCTTCCTTGATCTCTCTGGTTACCCAGTCGTTGTTTAAAAGCATGCTGTTTAGTCTCCATGTGTTTGATTTCTTTCTATTGTTTTTATTATAGTTGATTTCCAGTTTTATGCCACTGTGGTCTGAGAAAATGCTTTATATGATTTCTATCTTCTATCAATTTGAAGAGACTTTTCTTATGACCCAACATATGATCTATCTTTGAAAATGACCCATGTGCACTGGAGAAGAATGTATATTCTGTGGCTTTGGGGTGAAATGTTCTGAAGATGTCAATTAATTCCATCTGGTCTAGTGAGTCATTTAGGATTGAGGTTTCTTTGCTGATTTTTTGTTTAGAGGATTTGTCCAATGGTGACAGTGGGGTATTAAAGTCTCCTAATATGATTGTATTGCTGTCAATCTCTCCCTTAATATCCTCCAAGAGTTTTTTTATGTATTTAGGTGCTCCTATATTGGGTGCATATATGTTTACCAGAGTTATTTCTTCTTGTTGGATTGTTCCCTTTAGTATTATGAAGTGGCCTTCTTTATCTCTTGTTATGTCCTTCACTTTGAGATCTAATTTGTCAGATATAAGTATTGCAACCCCAGCTTTTTTTCATTTCCATTTGCCTGAAGTACCATGTTCCATCCCTTCACCCTCAGTCTGTGTGCGTCTCTTTTCCTGAGGTGGGTTTCTTGCAGACAGCAGATATATGGATCATGTTTTCTTATCCAATCGGTTACCCTATGTCTTTTGATTGGAGCATTTAATCCGTTTACATTTAGAGTTATTATTGATAAGTACTTATCTGTTGCCATTTTTAGTCCTTACCCCCGAGTTCCTTCTTCGCTTCCTCTTTCTTTTTATTACAGCAGACCTTTTAACATTTCTTGCATTGCTGGTTTGGTGGTAAGATATTCCCTTAGTCCTTTTTTGTCTGTGAAGCTTTTGATTTCACCTTCAGTTTTGATTGAGAGTCTTGCAGGGTACAGTATTCTTGGATTCAGACCCTTCCTTTGCATGACTTTGTATATTTCATTCCATTCTCTTCTGGCCTGACGAGTTTCTGTTGAGAAGTCAGTAGCTAGTCTTATGGGGGTTCCTTTGTAGGTAACTTTCTGTTTCTCTCTGGCTGCTTTTAAGATTCTTACTTTGTCGTCGGTGTTTGCCAATTTAATTATAATGTGCCTCGGTGTCGGTTTGTTGGGGTTCATTTTGCTTGGGACTCTGTGAGCTTCTTGGATTTGTGTGGGTTTTTTCTTTTCTATATTGGGGAAATTTTCTGTCATTATTTCTTCAAACACGTTCTCTAATCCTTGTACAGTTTCCACTCTTTCTGGAACCCCAATTATGCGGATGTTATTTTGTTTCATGTTATCCCAAAGTTCCCTTAGATTCTCCTCTTGCTTTTTAACTTTTTTTTCTAGAAGCTGCTGTACTTGGGTTTTTTTTCCTACCTTGTCTTCTAGCTCACTGATGCGGTCCTCTGCTTCTTCTAGTCTACTTTTGATGCTTTCTATTGAGTTCTTTATAGCAGTGATGTCATTATTCATTTCTTCTTGTTTATTCTGCACCTCCTCTAGTTTCTTCTGCATTT
>JAAGEH010000304.1:5213471-5283861 GCA_011751065.1 Lasiurus cinereus | reverse complement strand
CATTTCTTCTTGTTTATTCTGCACCTCCTCTAGTTTCTTCTGCATTTCTTCTTGTTTATTCTGCACCTCCTCTAGTTTCTTCTGCATTTCTTCTTTATGCTTCTTCACCTCCTCTAGGTTCTTATTCGTTACCTCTTGGCTCTTACTCATATTGTCAAATTTGTCTTCCGTTCTTTTCAACCACATTATGATAATTTCTCTGAACTCTTTCTCTGGTAGGCTTATTTGTGGTTCTATTTCGTTTACTTCTTTTTCTGGTGAAACCTGCCTTTCTGTCTTTTGTGGGCTGTTTCTTTTTCTGACCATGGTCTTTCTTCTCTGGGTGTCTGGTTATGTAGTGCTCTCTCCTACGTTGACTGAAAGGCACAAACTACAACACGACCAGGTACAGCATACAAGGCACTGAGTAGAAATGTATTCAAGATGTTAATAATCACAAATAAGGTGACCACCAATGAAGGACAAATTAGGGGTAAATAGAGAAAGAAGAAGAGGAAAATGAGGAAGAAAGAAAAGGAAGAATTGCCAAAATCAAATTGGGAGAGTGAGAAAGAAAAAAAAATAGATAAATAAATGAACAATAAAATAAAATAAAATAAGAAAATAAAAAGGAGAAAAAGGAGAAGGAAAGAGGAAGAGAAAAAAGTCAGAGAGAAAAGAAAGTGTATAAGAGAGAAACGAGGAACAAAATATAGATGTCAGGAGAGAAGTTCAATAGAACAGTCACTAATCCCAATAAAGGCCAGCAACCAGTACCTAGAGATTGATGCAAATTGCAAATAGCAACTGGTATCGAGGGAGACGAGGGAAAAGAGAGGTAGAAAACAAAGCAAGCAAAAAGCAAAATAAAACAAGTAGAATAAACTAAAACAATCTCTCAAAAAAATTTTCAAAAAATCGATATAATCACTTTTCAGGCAAATAGCAACAAAAGGACATAGAGAAAAAACTTTTTGGCTAGTGAAGACAAGAGGGGAGAGGTTTGTGTGGACTTGTAGTAGGGGATTTGAAATTAGATATATAAATGGGGTGAAATTTTAACCAGGTAAAGAGAAAAATAGGGAGAATCTAAAGTTGGAAAAGGGAAAGAGAAACAAGACAGCAAAATGGGGAAAGTTAGGAGGAGAGTGTTGGCATAAAGGTGGAGTTGAGTTGGAGTAAAATTATGCTAAAGGGAAGATGAAAATAGAATGTAGAACTCTAATCCCAAAATAAAATAAAGAGAAAACAAAATGACACTTTTTTTCCCAAAAACGGTAAAGTACTAGTAGTAATTAATAATACTAGTTTAAAACAAAAATGTAGTAATTATAAAGGTAAAATCAATTGAGGCAGAAAGAAAAAAAATATTTTTTTAATTAAAATATGTGAAAATGAAAAATAAAGAATTAAAAATTAAGAAAAAGAAAAAAGAAAAAAGGAAAAAAAAAGAAGAAGAAAAATAGAATGGTCCTTCACTTCCACTATTATTCTGCTTGGCACTCCTGTTTCCCAGTAGGGGAGGTATTGCAGTTCCCTGTATTACCCTCTTGGTGTTTTAATCTCTTTATTCTCTTGTGGTTATGCGAGAGTCAATTTGTGTGTCATCCACTGGGTGGCAGTGTTTCGGAATTGATCTCTGAGACAAAGCACAGGACCTCTCTAGGCTGTGCTCAGATCCTGCTACTCTGTGGTTCCCAAAACCAGTTTGTGGGGGTTTTGCAGCCTTGACACTGCAATAACTCCCAGGTTGTCCCTCTGCCCCAGAGAAAAAGAAAAAAAAAAAAGAGTCGTTTTCTGGAGCTCTCCTCTGTCAACAGCTCAGAAGGTTTGCCTTCACACTCAGGGATCACGCCCTGACTACCTCCTCGGACCTCTCCAGAGGCAGCTTTCCCGCAGCCCGGCTCCCACAGTGCGCGTCTCTGCCCTGCGGGGGTAGGAGATCGCACCCTGGCCCAGGCGAAATCTGACCCTTCCGCGCGCGCGAGCAGTGTGGATCTCTGAATCCTCAGTCTGTGTGTCTGTGCTGCCTGGGAAGCCGCGCTCTGGGTCCTGGCTGCTCTGTGGGTGCCTCTGTCACCGCAGCTTTCAGACCTCCGCAGACATCCACCTCCCCCTTAAGCCAGGCGCAATCTGACCTTTCTGTGTGCTCTTTGGATCTCTGATTCCGCAGCGTGTCTGCGCTGATTGGAGAGTGGAGTTCTGGGTCCCTGGGTTCCTGGCTGCTCCATGGGTGCCCAGCCGAAGGCTTCAGACCGCCGCAGACATCCACCTCCCACTGCAAGATGGCTCGGGCTCCGCGTTTGCGCTGGTGGCTCCGGCCGCCAAAACCCCGTGGCAGTGGGGTTGCCTGGCCGGGAGAGCCCCTTCCAGCAGTTCTCCGCCTTCCCCTGGAGGACAACTGACCTGCTTGTATTTCAAAGCAAAAATCACTCGCTCGACAGCTCATATCTCAAAAATCTCGTATGTTAGGGCACTCGTATCTCGAGGTACCACTGTATTAGGTTTTATTTTGCAGGACCATCAGGAGACTGTTAATCAGCCCTATTCCATTTTTAGCTTGTTGCTTTATATCTTTCCTTCCAGTTCTATAGATTTAGGGTAAATTCCTAAATGTAGGTTTATTTATACCTATGATTAAAACGCATGACCTCTTTTATTTGTTGCTCAAAGATTTTTATTCACTACTCACTCCTAGCCAGCAGGCCATGTTCCAGATTTTATTAATAATATATAATAATAGCTATAATTTGAGTGCCTATTCTGGCTTTGTGTTAAATGCTTTATATACATTGAATTTATTCCTTAGAGCAGTCCTACTACCAATAGGTAATAGTATTAATACATTCCCTATGTGCGCATAAGTGCTTAAGTTGTTAAGTAAAGTTGACAAATTCATTTAACTATTATGTATTGAATCCAGGATCACACTCAGGTAGGTATTTCTGATTTGTAAGCCCATGGTTTGAGAGTAGGACCTTTGAAGAAATAGTAACACCTCTGATTTATCATGTCTTATTTAGTCCACACTGTCACATGATTTCTTGTTTGTTGTAATGACATTCCTCTTTGAAGAATAGACAACATTTAAATTTATAGATAGAAAAGGAGGGTAATCAATTCAGTTGTAATAACAGATGCATAGCATTGTGGTTTAGTTTAGCCCTGGTCATTTCAGGTGTCTTCCTATTGCTCTCATAATCTCAGATAATTGTTTTATTTTGCTTATGACATTTTTGTCTGTTTAGACAAAACAGAGTATGAGAGCTTAGAGTTTTAGAATAATATATGCTTCTGGAGAAATCATTTAAATGACAATGCATTTCTATTTCCTATTATTATAAAACTAGAGGTCCTGTGCACGAAATTTATGCATGGGGGAAAGGGGTCCCCTCAGCCCAGCCTGCACCCTCTCCAATCCAGGACTCCGTGGGGGATGTCCAACTGCTGGTTTCAGCCCTATCCTAAGTATCAGGTCAAAACCATCAGACATCCCTCTCACAATCCAGAACCACTGGCTCCTAACTGCTCACCTGCCTGCTTGCCTGATGCTCCTAACTGCCTCCCCTGCTAGTCTGATCACCCCTAACTGCCTCTGCTTATCAGCCTGATTGCCCCTGACTGTGCCTCACTAACCTGGTTGCCCCCAATAGCACTCCCCTGCCAGCTTGGTCACCCCTAACTGCCTACTCTGCTGGCCTGGTCACCTCTTAATGCTCCTCCTGCCAGCTTGGGTGCCCTGAACTGCCCCCCTGCCATCCTGGTTTCTCCTCACTACCCCCCTCTGCTGGTTTGATCACCCCTCACTACCCCCTACCTCTCTGCTGGCCTGATTGCTCCATGCAGCCTGCTGCTGAGTTGTTTGGTCATCTCTCACCAACCCTTCTGCTGGCCTGGCTGCTTTCTGGTCAGTTGTTTGATCATCCTTCACTAACCCCTCCTGCTGGCCTGGTCACCCCACACAGCCTGCTGGTCAATCATTTGGTCATCCCTCCCTAACCCCCTGCCAGCCTTGTGGCCCCACGAAGCCTGCTGTTTGGTTGTTACTGTGAGGGAGCTGTGACCAATTTGCATATTGCCCTTTTATTAGTACAGATTTAGATGGCAAAGGCATTTGCACAAAATCAACACTTGGATGGTACCTTACTAAGCATAGAGCAAACACACTCCTGGGCTTTTGTACCCACCCAAATTGCAATATTGTGGGGAAATAAATGGAAGTATAAAATCTGGGTGAAGAAAAAAGGTAGTTTTTAAATGAGGCTTGCATTTTCTGTCAGGCAATCTTTAGGAACAATGGTGATTTCTTGGCTAAATCTCCAGGGTTGACTTTTTAACAGAATGGAATTCAGAAAGTAGATTTATCATGAAATGAGAATTTTAAAACAGATGTTTTAATTCAGAAAAAACTGAGAAACTGATTTAAATTTCAATCTTTGTTCTAAAGTTACCTAAGAGTGAATTGGGTTAATCATAAGACTGGCATATGAAAATCCAACTCTATAAACTTTTGATGATAATTTACAAGATGAGAATTACAGATTCTGATTATTCAACAGGGGAATCCTAATTCAAGTAATGTTGGTGGTAAGTGTGATATGAAATACTATAATATGACGTTATTGGATATGTGATGTAAAATAAAAACAAAATGAATAGCAATAATAAAAATGACTATAATTGACCATTTCAGCTTCTGGATAATATAACACATAATGTAGGATTATTGGTAGGGCTACATTATTATCTCTTAAATTTGTTACTATATATTCTTTTATATACAAAATACATATATATAGGAGTCCCTTATACTTGAATATACATCTGTATCTACTTAATCTATATGTACCTATCTATCCATTCAAGGATAATTTCTATTTCAATAAGTAACTTGCATATTCTATATGCAGTCATAATCTTTATAATAAAATGATAGTCAAGTTAGAATTAAAAGTAATAATAACAGCCCTGACTGGTGTGGTTCATTTGGTTGGGCATTGTCCTGTGCACCGAAAGGATGCTAGTTTGATTCCTGTTCAGGGCACATGCCCAGATTGTGGGCTTGATTCCTGGTAGGAGGCGTGCAGGAGGCAGTCAATTGATGTTTTCCTCTCACATTGGTGTTTCTCTTTATTTCTCTCCCTCTCTCTTTCTCTCCATTTTTAAAAAGGTATTATTACCTTTTAAAAATCAATACAATATTTTAAAAGGTAATAATAACAAAAATAACTTATCTATATATATAAAAGCCTAAGTGACTGGCCAACCGGCCAACTGGCTAGTAGCTATGATGTGCAATGACCACCTGAGGGTAGATGCTCAATGCAGGAGTGACAACAACTTTGCAGAGCACCCTCTCACACTATGGGACCCCCAAGGGGATGTCAGAGAGCCGTTTTTGGCCAGATCTCTCAAGGCCAGGCTGAGGGACCTCACCTGCCTTAAGGGACACTGCTCATTCTGCAGATGCCCTTTGAACCTCAGTGCTGCCCCAGGTGCGCTGGCCATGGAGGGGATGCGAGAGGTTGGCTCCAGAGCATGTCTGTCCCATCTTGCTCAGTCCCTCCCTGCTGGCCACCTTCTAATTAATTTCCTTTCAATGTGCACAAATCCATGCACAGGGCCTCTAGTTGTAATTATAATAACATTGTAATAATAATATATACTTGTAGAACGTAAAAGTTTATAAAAACTTTTAATCTTTATAGTCTATTATTACTTTGGTATCTTTAACTTTTCTCTTCCTTCTGACTCTTTCCCATCACCTTATTAAAATCTCTCTAGCTACCAGTCTTCCTTTACTTCCATTCTCTGTGTGTTTCTTAAGAGATTAATCAAGACACTTTCATCTCCCACTTACTCCTCTTCTCACTTTTCATTGTGTACACTCCACCAATATGTGCACTGTTCTTGCCATTGGCATTCCTAGCTGATGAATATAATAGAAATTTAATCGTTTAAATTAAAAGAAGTAATGAATTAAATAGGATTTATCCCCATTAAATAGGATTCATCTATTCTGTTATGATTACATATTCAATACACACATTCCTTCATTGAGCATGTAGATATTTAACATTGTAGATGGTGTTCCATTGCTGGAGTAGTGCTACATAAAAAGTAAATGCCCTCATAGAAATTACATTTTACTGGGAGAAAACAAGCAAATAAACTGCTTAAATGTATAATTATGTAAATAAGATAATTTCATATTGTAATAAATAAAGTACCTCAGTATATCGGGAGGGAGGCTTGGGGGTGGGTATCTTTGGATCTGGAGGGCAGAGTGATCAAGAGGTGCTCTCTGCAGAGATGATCATAAACAGAAGCTCACCAGGCAAAGATGGGAGGAAGATCCTCTAGGCAGAGCTAAAATTTAGTGTAAGGTCTAGATTATGTTTGGAACAAGGGACAGAGGGCAGGCCAATGGGGCACAAAGGGAACAGGGATGTAAAGCTTGAGTCTTTTCTCTAGTAAAAAATTTACATTTTACTCTCCTATCAATAGGTGGGTAAATTCTGGGATTTTAAGTAAGGTGTGAGGTGGAGTAATGTGATCTTATTTACATTTTATAAAGATCATTCTGATCCCTATGAGACAAAAGGAATGCACCTTATCAATTAGAGTATTTTACCACAAGGGTTGATTCCTATACTATTTTTGGCTCCTGAAATCCATGCTATTCTAATTAATTAACACCAGGGTGGTTTGAATATTAGATCATTGTAGAGAAGTGTCCTAAAAAGCCTTTTATATCTATTGCTTTACATGACCTTTATTTCCAAAGAAGTGCCTTAAGCTCAGAAGGAGGACAGCTTTTATCTCCTTTCTGTATAAGATGCTCCCCTTTTCTTTTCCATTTTCTCTCCTTTAGACCAGTTAAGCTTACTTTCTGTTTGTAGGTGGAAATGGTTTTTCTAATATCATAATTGTTTTCCAATTCTTGTTTATTTACTATTAAATGCACTTTTAGCCTAGGTCAGGAGGAGAAGGGTTTCAATATCATCCAAAAGTCTACATCTCAGTAAGTCTAATTGAAACGAAATACTACAGAAGAGAAGGGTGGGAAGAAGTCTGAGATGTAATTGTCAGTCTGCCACTTCGACAACTTTTCACTTCAGCATCCTTCACTGCCAAAGTTACCATTTCTCAATTATCCGTTTCCCTTGTGCTGTGTGCAGGCTGCTGCTGCTTGGAGAGTGATTTCAAGGTTTCCTTCTCTGTGTGTATTTAGCCTGCAGTTCCTGTTTCTTTTCCCCCTCCACTTTTGCTGTTAAAAACTTCACTTAAATTTTGTTGTTTTTACAGGTGAATGTGATAATTCTGAAAGTGTGTTGGACCCTTGACTGTGGTGGGAAATTTTAAACTGAGGCCTTTGCACATTGAATGGGAAGTGAATGCTCTCTCCTGTGGCTCCCACACAAGATCAGCAAGAAACATGCCATTCAGCCTCTATCCCTCTGGGTTTTCATACTGCCCTTTGTCAAAAATCTTCCTTCTCTCAGCGTGATTGTTATTTAAAATCAGAATAAAACTCTCATTACAGATTGGATTTCTCCTTTCTTCTTTTCCAGTTTGCCTTTCTCATCTCCCCTCCCCCACCTCTTTTTTACATTTTTCTTCTTCTTTGTCCTTTTATCATTTCATTCTAAAGAAATGACACACACTTCTTCCTCCTCACATTGACAACTACACAATATATTTGGCTCTAAGGCACCACCAACATTCAATAAATACTCATTTACCAGATATTAAGCTCAACTTTGGGCCAGGCTGTAGGTATTCACAAATGTATTGGACACGGTCCCTGTGGGATCTTTAGGGATCTTACATTAGAGTGGAGGATGGAGATAAGTAAATGGAAAATAATAACAAAATGTGGCAAGTGGCTGTCGTGCATAAAGAAGGGTGTTCAAGATGGTCTTGGACAAATACAATGGGATAAATTCTAACTTGCACTCTGACCAGTGAATAGCAGTTAGCATTCTGAAGAGTGGATGGGGCATGGGGTGGGTGGCTGATATGTTTCAGGTGACATCGAGGTGAGATATGCTGGAAAGTATTGAGGAAATTTAGTAGAGTTAAAATAAAGTGGTGAGAAGTACAGCATTAAATCAGATTAGAGATATAATGAGTCAAAAACAGGTGTTTTTTTTTTTTAACCCTGAGACAGGTTTTTATACCTTGCTAAGGATGATAGCATTTTCTACCTCTGAGTGTAGAGTGGAATCATGTGAAGATTTTAATCTTATGAAGGCTGTCTCATGATCATAATTACATATTCGGCTACATCACAGAGAATGCATACCTTCAGTCAACAGTATTGATCAGGCACTTATGAAGTGCTAAATACTGCAAATATAGTTGTGGAAAAGTCAGATACCAAGCCTGTCTTTAGTTCCAGAGGATGGCAATTTTGGTGGCAGGAAGTCCAGTTAGAAGCTATAACCTGTGAAAATTTTTGGTGGTCTGCAGTATTGCCATAGGGATGGAAATAAATATATACATTTAGGAGATATTAAGGAAGTAGTATTAAGAGAAGATGGTAATTGACTGGTCAAGAATAGGGTTGGTAAGAGGAAGAAGGCATGGGTCTTTAGAGACCTCCAAATGTTTACCCTCATTCTGCTTCCTCTTTTAGTTTGACAGCCTGGTGACATTGTGGGTATTTCCATTTTCATATGTCTAGGTATCTGTTTGACCAGCTGTCAGTTTTGTCATCCCATTTGGTGGGTGCATAGTGGAATGGCAAATACAATGGTTCATTGACCTTGTAGCAGAGACCATTTGCTCTGGGAAAGCTATTATCAGAATTATGCTAATCAGCTCTTATTGTCAGATGAATTTTGCTAAAATGCTACTTTTTTAAAGATGATACGCAGTACAATAAAGCTGCAGGGAATGAATGTAGAAGGGGAGTCAAGATCATTGGCAAAAAATGAAAAAATGTAGAGTGTCATAACAAAGTTAGTAGTAAGAAGGCTGAGAAGAAACAAAGGCAATGAAAGATTGAAAATGGGCATTGGTCCATTGAGAGTAGAATTTTATAACAGATTATTTCTCTAAGAGGTTTCCTGCTAGCACTCATATCCTGTGTTGCTCTTTGGAGAGAGGTTTTTGGAAAATGTCACACACTCAGATATGCCTCGTGTTAAAAACATCTGCTTAAATTTTTTGAACTCAGAATTATAAAAATATATGTATTTTATGGATTTTTAGAGTGAGAGGAAGGGAGAGGGGGGAGAGAAACATCAATGTGAGAGCAAAACATCAATTGGCTGCCTCCTGCACACCCCCTACTAGGGATCAAGCCCACAACCTGGGCATGTGCCCTGACTCGAATCAAACCCAGCAACCTTTTAGTGCACAGGATGACATCCAATTAACTGAATCACACTGGCCAGGGCTGTTGAACTCTGAATTTTAGAAATACATTTGCCCCAATGTTTTTTACTAATGCTGCATTAATATTCTGTGAAACTGGTGTCTCACAAGACACAACTAGGAGAATGCTGGTCTAAGTTATGATCAAAATAAGGGTTAGCACTTATTGAGCTTTTATTATCTTCTATGCATAATGTTAAACTCTTACATGAATGATCTTATTTAGTCTTCATATCTACAACACTATGAAATAGATACTATTATAATCCTCATTTTAGTGACAAAACAAATCTCTGAGGTATTAAATAATTTGTCCAAAGTCATATAGTCAGTAGGCAGGAAGCCAAATTTTAAAACACACAGTTAAAAAGTTAGGCACCTATCCCTTTGTACACCATCTGACATGTTATCAGAACAAGGTCCACAGAGGACATCCAGCTGTTGATGCCACTGAAACTTCCTTCATTCACCACATAAATGGGACTGTCCTCTCATGTGCACAAGAATCAACATAACATCCAAATGATTGAACATTCTCTAACTTCAAAGTTGTTGATCCCTATACATGTCAGTCAGTGGGTCAGGCATTTCAGATGCATTATTCCATGTTACAGAAGAAGAAACTGAAGAATGAGATGAGAAACCCACACAAGATCACACAATTAGAAGCTGGTATAGCCTGGATTCAAGTCCAGACAGTAAGATTCAATATATTAACTTACTGTTTTACATATTTATCAGTATGAAAGGCTTCTTTTCAAAATCGTATGGCTACCATTGCTACCACGGAGTTATATTTTTGGAGCTGGTATAATTGGAAACAAAGGTGGGAGGAGAAAGCTAACTTGGAGAATTCAGGAGGAATCAGGCTAGGTCAGGAACTGACCTTAGGAACTTACTTGCAGTAGAACCAAGGCAAGAATCTGCAGGTCAAACTCGAATGAAATTGAGAAGGCATGAGAGATAAACATATGTTTTATCTCCCTAAAAATAAATGCATGATGACTATATTTTATATTAGTTTTGCTTACTTCTTAGCAATGTAGTAATATAGGATTTTAATATTAGATAATCCTGGGTTTGGATTTTTATTTTAATTATTACCTGAGGCCGATTTCTAAATTTTTTCATCTATGAAGTGGGGATAGTTATACCAACATCTCACATTTGTTCTGAAGAGCAATTGAAATAACATTCTATAAAGTACTAGAGAAAGTAAGTGCTGAACTTTTATTGTAAGTAGCTATGATTTTATAACATTTTTTTTTTGCTTTCCTTAGTTTTGTGTGCTCAACTTGAAAATGTTAAGTTGGTACTTTTTCTATCTGCTTTTCCATTTTTTCCCTACTTCTGATAAGTACAGCCCAGAGGAGTTCAACAATATTAAAATACCTGCATATCTCCAGCAGTAGTGATGTATAATGATAAAGCTATTGTACTTGATGACTTTTTTTTTTTTGTAAAAGCACATTAGGAATAATAGATTTGAAGTGATTTTATTCTGTGCAGAAATTCATCTAGCTCATTTTATCTAAACTGCTTACCTTGACCATTTCACTTGGAATTGAAGGGGGAATATTTAGAAAAAGAAGTAAAATAAGTCACTATTTGGAGATTATTCAAACAACTGTGCCTTTGATTTTGTGAATAAGTTATGTCTATGGAGAGGAAAATGCTACTATTTCTCAATTGATTTAGGCTATTGTTAAGTGAATGAAGACTGACTTAGGCAGAATCTCTCTTATCTCATATGAAGGTTGCTTAGAAAACATTTTTTTTTTCTCTTCATAGTTTATATACAGTAGACAGCATTTTAAATATAATAAATGCAATTTTCAGGAGTTAAATGGGTTAAGGTGTCATGAAAAGCTTTAAACATGGTATAATTATAATGGAAAAGCAATGGCTTCATATACTTAGGATTTTTATTATTTTCTATTTGCAGGATGAGTAAGGGATACTTACAGAAAGCAACAAAAGGAAAACTGCTAATAATAATATTTATTGTAACCTTGTGGGGGAAAGTCATATCCAGCGCAAACCATCATAAAGGTAAGCTCTTCTGCTTTCTTTCTCAGCCACCTGTAGCAGGTGACTTCCTTCAACACTGACTGTTATGTTCCATCTTCACTGGGATATTAATCTTACTGGATATACCCGCCTCTGGCAATTCTCTTTAAGTAAAAATGCAGAGATAGTTATCTTACTATGGCTTTGATAGGGGAAGTATGACTATTTAAAAGCTTCTAGGATAGTTGCCATTTCTGCAAATAGTGTTCAAAGAGGATGGAATTGTGACCCAGACTTTCTCATCATTTACATGTAAAGAGAGTGATAGTGGAATGTCAGGTTGATACGTAATAAAGATGAGTTTCAGGTCATAGTCATCCTCATCATGAAAGCATCCTTAATGATATGTATTGTAATAATATGCATATATGGAAATTTTCCACCAGTACATTTTGTGAATCACACTTCATGCCAGGGTACCTTTGTAACCACCATTTGGACTCTCCATCTAGTTTGATACTTAGCAGCCTAACTGCTATAGAACAGAGTGAGAATCTTTGTTCCATACATGTTTTAAGCTTGACAGCTCAAAATTATGTCCTGTCTGTTCTCTTTCCTGAGCGTGAGACTTAATGTAATGAGTAACTACCTCTTTCCAAGTGAATGAAAATGGAGCTATTTCTGAACTGTCCCTACCATAATCATGTATTTATAACCTAAGAAATCAATTTAGACTTTTCTCTGAAATGTGATTTTACAGTTTAGTTCTCAGTCCTTTGTAAATTCTAGAGGCTAGCAACTTACTTTCTGATTTTGTGTTAAGACCACCTTGAATTCTGTAACACATAATTAGTTACACGTGTGCATTTAATTAACATTATATGGAACATTAACAGCAGGGAAAGGAAAGATGTAGCATGAAGGAGTGATGTTTATCAGACAAAATCTTTTCCCCCTATGTTTAAACCAGAGCTATCTTTCTAAAAATGAATTTTATGAAGAGGTCTTTTAGATTTCATAATTCTATTTCTGTCCCACTGTATGTATTTATTATATATGTTTTAGAGTTTTATTTAATACTATAAACTGATCCACATATCAAACTTTAAATTCTCTTTAATAATTGGTATTAATAAAAGATGTTGAGCATCCTAGGACATTATTCCCTTGTGGTTCCAAAATGGCAACATTGAACCAAACTTAAGGACAAAATAGTGTTAACTACTCACCTTTAAAAAGAGTTAAAAATCAATGGGGCCAGCCCCCCTGTCCTTATCAAGATAAGACATGTCATCCTTACTATCTGGAGGACTATAATGCTATTATGTAAATTCAATAACAACCCAAAATTAAGCAGCATGCCATTTGGAGATATGCACAGAGTGGCCAGATTATTATGGTCTCTGAACACATAATAATCTGGTCACTCAGAGTGTGTGTGCAAATTGTCCCCTTGACCAGGAGTTCAACTAGTAGGCAGGCCGATCAACTACCCATTTCCCCTCCCCCTGGCCAAGGTGGCCAAACCTCTCACCCAGGCACGAATTCATACACCAGGCCTCTAAAATATATATGTATGTATGTATGCACACACACACACACACACACACACACACACAAATGAGTGGCCAGATTATTATGTGTTCAGAGATCATAATAACCTGGCTACTCAGTGTATATGTACATCCCTTCCCAGCTTATAAAAAATAGTTGAGAGAAGTTGTGGAGACTCACAGGAACTGTGGGCATCAGCCTGGTGAAGCTGGTGAAGGGTTTGTAAGAAAGATGCTTTCCATTGGCAAAGCCAAGTGATGGGGTCTCTCAGAGAACCATGGATGAAGACTACCCTGCAGTGACTATTATATACATTTTTAAAGCTACTTTTGATAATTCTTAAGTTGTGTTATGCTCTGTACTAACTCTGAAACTAAGGTTTTCCCTTACTTTTTGCCAAGAAAATACTTCTTGGACATAAAGAGATTACACATCTCAGAAACCTACTTAAAGTGCCTAACTCAGTACTTTATAGAATTTTGTGCCCTTTTGGTGTTTCATTCTCACCTTATCACTGATATTTTGGATGAAGGTTTTAGAACAGATTTCTCTATACTTTCCTTTTTCTTCATTTCTCTCTCCCTTCCTTTCTTTTTTATATTTTCTATACAAAATGTCCCTTTAGTTTAATGTAATTTACATTTAAAATAAGAAGTGAGATGTGAATGTGCACTTCAGGAATGTTCATAAAATGAACACCAGTATGCTCACCACTCAGTTGAGAAATGTAACATTTCTAATACTCTTGAAGCTGGCTGTGTCTGCCACTCTGATTTCGTTCCTTTGCCTCTGCCCCAAGATAATCACAATTCTAAATTTTGTGATTATAATTCTTTTGTCTTTGATTTCACCATGTGCGTATATATCTCCAAATCACCTGTTGCTTAATTTTTGGTTGTTATTGAATTTATGTAATAGCATTATATTGAATTTTTCTGTAATTTTCTATTTTGCCAGACAATATATTTGTGGCATTTATTATAGTTGATGGCATGTAGCGGTAGATTATTATTTTTTTAATGTTGCACCATAATTTATTGTATGAAGTCATCACAATTTACGTATTTATTTGCTGATATGTAAGCATTCGGTGTTCTATTTTCTTGCCATTATGACCGATATTTCTATGAACAATCTTGTACTCCTGGTGCATGTGCACAAGGCTCTGTCTCGAGCACATTCTGAGGAACATGATTTTATGAAATTTTTGCAGTTTCTTTCTGGTGAATCTCATTTATGATTATTTCTTTTAGAATTTGTGATTTTTAAAAATGTTGTGAGCTAATGTTCATTGTAATCCTATCAATGAGAATTTTAAAGGCCTCTGCTTAGGATACATTCTTACAGAGATGGTTTGCATATGCAATGTGCCTTAGGAGAGGTTCTCTAGAAGCAGGGCCAGGCAGGAATACTTATTTATATTATTCATTGAAAGAGTGCTCCCAGGAGAGCAGTAGGACAGAGCAGGAGATAAAAGCTAAGCATAAGTAGAGTCTCAGTTGGAGAACAGCCTGATCAGGTCCTGGGAGGCTCTGAAACATGATTTGCTCCACAGAATTGGTCTGTCCTTGAGGTGAGATGGAAAGCCTCTTCTATCCTTGTGTCCATTAGCTATGGATCTATTAGCCATGGTACGGAGAGCCTTCTTGAGGAAGTGGCTACTCTTTAGCAGAGGGTGAGTCTCCAAACAAGGGAGGGGCTATGAATAGTAATCTAAAATTTACAGCAAATGGAAGGCAGGTGCACAGCTGAGAGAAAGGATCTTGGTCATGAACCGGCCTATAGTCCTCTGCAGTCCCCTCCTTGTGATCCTTCTGATCTGCTTGCTTCTCAATTAAGTTTAATTCATCCAGCCCTGGCCAGTGTGACTCAGTTGGTTGAGTGTCCTTCCTGCACTGAAAAGTTGCCTATTTGATTTCCATCAGGGCATTTGCTCAGGTTGCTGGTTCAATTCCCAGTAGGAGTCATGCAGGAGGCAGCCAATCAATGGTTCTCACATCGATGTTTCTCTCTCTTCCATTTCCTTTCCCTCTCTTTCTCTAAAACAAATAAAAACATGTTGTTTTTTTTAAAGGTTCATTCCATCCTGGCAAAGCTTATCAAAGATTCTGGTTGGTTACAATTTCCAAGAAACTGTACTTGAGCAAAAGTGGGGGCCCCCACTAATGCACTTTGTACCAGGGCCATTACCAATGCTCATTATCTGCCCAGGCCTTTAGACATTTTAGGCTCCCCTCTCCTTCAGTTAGCACTTCTGCTCATTAAAGAGGCTTGCCTCATATTTTATCCAGATCACATGCCTGAGGGTTCTGAACCCTGGATTATCATGCTTTTAAGCTATGGTTATTGTACAAATACATTTGTAATTATAATAGAGGCCCACTGCATGGATTTATGCACTAGTGGGGTTCCTTAGCCTGGCCTGTAGGAATCAGGCCAAAACCAACTCTCCAACATCCCCCGAAGGATCCTGGATTGTGAGAGGGTAGTTCTCGGGTGACGTACCCTGAAATTGGGCTCCCTCCTCTCTAGTTCTGGGTGTGTTACCTGAGAACTGCTGCTGCCGAGGGACCACAGCTTGGCAGCTCTGCATTGAGTGTCTGTCCCCTGGTGGTCAGTGCACATCATAGCTACTGGCCAGTCGGCTGGTCTGCTAGTTGGCTGGTTGGCTGGTTGTTTAGGCTTTTATATATATAGATTTAGTCATGGTGATGTCAAGAAATGTCCAATGGATCATCTGAGAGTCTATCATATTTTATCCATCCCAGTATACAGGAGATATCCTCTTCTTCATGATCATCATGGTCCTTTACCCCCAAAATATCTAATTCCTTTCTCTCTCACTGTCTGTGGGGCTGAGTAGTAGCAACTGTAGCTTTGTGTGTAGCAGGACTTTTAGACTCACAGAGTCTATTTGTAGTCATCATAAGGAATATTTTTAATTGGATAATTCTGATGAATTATTTGTTTTATTTAATAATTTTTGAGTACCTACAATAAGAGCTTAGAATATAGCAGAGCATGAAGCAAAATCTTTGTCTTTATGGAGTTTTTGTCTTAGAGGTAGGAAGATAGTTAATGAAAATAAAAAAAAATAAAAGTTTTACTGTGTAAATGCTGTGGAAAAAAATAAAGAAATAAAGAAGTATAAGAAGTGTTCAAGAGGAATTATAATTTTCAATAAAGTCTTATGGTAAGAACTAAAGTTTTTAATAGAGACAAATATGAATATATTTGGGGGAAGGATGTTCCAAACCCAGCAGCAATAGGTATGAATGCTTTCAAGTAGAAACATGCTTGCAGACAAGGAGAAATGGCAAGAAGAGTAGTGTAAATAGAACAGAGCATGTAAGAAAGAGAGTAAGACATTATGTCATTACAAAACATGTTAGTATAGGAGAATAAAAAATAGAATGGATAGCTCATCAAAATGCCAGTACAATGGCCTTGTGCTCTCAAAAGCAACCAAATGCAGTATTGTGTTATTCTGACTTTTAAACATGATGTAGAAACACTTGTAGAAATCTAGAGCATTTGGATTTGAAAAATGAGAAATCTAAAAATCAGGAAATGTCACCTGCTTAATAAAATCCTCTGAGCTTTGGGCATTAAAGTATCCCTCACACAGATGAATTAGTTTACTTCTCAAACCACCATAGAGATTCAGCCCTGAATTATCAAAATTGTTTTGAGCCGGGCATTTTATGGGGGATGGTGATTAACTCAGGGGAATGTGACAGACAGTCAGAAAGTATAAGCAGTATGTCTTCCTTGGAAGCACTTACATTAGATACAGCTTCAGATTCTGTGGATCAGAGAGGAAACCTTTCAGTTTTGTTCTCAACAGAAAATGTAGAAATAAATAATATATAGTCATTAATCTTAGAAGGTTGATATATTTTCTTGCCTTTTTCTTTCTCTATCCATATAACCATTATTGGATATTTGGGTTGGAAAAGAATCTGTAATTATTATGAAAGACTTATAAACAGGTGAAAATTATATACAAAGAGAAAAAGAATAAAAGTTCTTTGAGTAGCTGAAATTGAATATGTTATCCTTGTTGTCAAACAAGGTAATTACTAATCTGAGTTAGACATTTTGATTAAGTTAAATTTTTTTTCAAAGAAAAACTAAATTTTAAATAAAAATGATTTTTAGTGCAAAGGCTAATAAGAGGGCAGCCATTGAATTTTTTTGGTAGCTTTTCATTTGTTGGTTCACTTGGTAATTTACTCATTTATCCAACCAACTACCCAGTAACCAAAATATGCATTGTCTGTTAAGTCTTGGATATTAGGTCCAGTTCTGAAGATGTTAAAAGCAACACACTCTATGCTCTGTGGAGCTTACAGTATAGTTGGGAAGGAAAAACATTAATGTGATAATCAGACAAATAAATATCCTATATTATAAAAACCTAATGTGCTAAATGTCCTGCTATCTGGTCATCTGTTCAACCAATTAAAGTGTAATATGATCATAATATGCTAAGGCCACTCAACTGCTTGCTATGATGTGCACTGACCACCAAGGAGAAGATGCTCTGATCAGTACGTTAGCTTACTGCTGGGGTATGGCCAATTGGGACTGAGCAAGATGGGCCAGACATGCCCTGGAGCCCTTCTGCAGTCCCTCACTGACTGGCCAACCTTCTGCACACACCCCCTGGCCCTGATCATGCACTGGTGGGGTCCCTCAGCCTGGCCTATGCTCTCTTGCAATCTGGAATCTCAATCCTGCTCAACACAGGAGCTGCCCCTGGTGGTCAGTGCACTCCCACAGGGAGAACGCCGCTCAGTCAGAAGCCAGGCTCATGGCTGATGAGTGGATTGGTGGTGGCGGGAGTCTCTCGCCTCTGTGGCAGGGCTAAGGATGTCTGACTGTCGGCTCAAGTCCATTCCCTGTGGGAAGAGGGCTTAGGCCATCAGTAAGACATTCCCTGAGGGCTCCCAGACTGTGAGAGGGTGCGGGCCAGGCTAAGGGACACCCCCTACCCTGAGTGCACGAATTTTGTGCACTGGCCTTCAGTTTGCTCAATAAAGTGCAGTAAAGATAAAATTTCAAGATTAGAATATATAAATTGTAAAATAGATGTGGAGGAATCAGGGAAATTCTTCTAGAGAAAGGACCTTGAACTGAGATCTGAATGGGGAGTTGAACTTAAGTAGACAGAATTCTCTGGAGCTAAGAGCAGTCACTGTCTGGAGGGTAAACAGCAAGGATTGTGGCACATAATTTGCAGGGAGAGGGGGCTGGGGCAGATCCTCTGGGGCCATATTCAGAATGCTTGTTCTCTTAGAGTTAAAATTGTTTGATCCAATTTAGCTAGGGCATTACTAGGTTCTCTTGGGATGGTTTATAGCTGATTATTATGTGTATCACAGTTTAAGAATTTTGGTTTATAGTTTACTAGAGGCCCGGTGTTCAAAATTTGTGCACGGGGAGCAGGGGAGGGGAGGATGTCCTTCAGCCCAGCCTACTCCTTCTCAAACCTGGGACCCTTTAGGAATGTTTGACTGCCCAGGAAGGATCTGGCCTAAATGGGCAGTTGGACATCCCTCTCACAATCCAGGACTGCTGGCTCCCAACAGCTCACCTGACTGCCTTTCTAATTGCCCCTAACTGCTTCTGCCTGCCAGCATGATCACCCCCTAACCACTCCCCTGCCAGCCTGATTAATGCTTAACTTCTCCCCTTCCAGCCTGTTTGCCCCTAACTGCCCTACTCTGTGGGCCAAGTCACCCCTAACTGCCCTACCCTGCAGGCCTGGGTCCCTCTGCTTCTCCTTCCCTGCAGGCCTGGTTTCTGCCAAATTCCCTCCTCTGCCAGACTGGTCACCCTTAACTGCCCTCCCCTAAAGGCCTGATTGCCCACAACTGCCCTCCCCTGCTGGCCATCTTGTGGTGGCCATCTTGTGTCCACATGGGTGCAGGATCTTTTGAACACATGGGGGAAGTCATCTTGTGTGTTGGAGTGATGGTCAATGTGCATATTACTTATTTATTAGATAGGCTAGAGGCCTGGTGCATGGGTAATAATGTGCACCAACTGGTTTGCCCTGAAGAATGTCCTGAATCAGGGTGGGTATTCCCTTGGGGCATGTGGCCTAGGTGAGGGGCCTGTGGTGGTTTGCAGGCCAGCCACGCCCCCTGGCGACCCAAGTGGAGGCCCTGGTATTTGGGATTTATTTATTTTCTACAATTGAAACTTTGTAGCCTAGAGTGGAGCCAAGCCTTCTACTCACATAGCCATTGAAACTTTGTTGTCTTACTGGGCGCCTGGGCCAGTCTGGGTGTCTGGAAAGCTTGGCTTCCTCCATTGCCAGAGGCAACCCATGCCTCTTGCTCGCTCTGTAGTCATAGCCATCTTGGTTGGGTTAATTTCCATACTTGCTCTGATTGGCTGGTGGGCGTGGCTGGTGGGTGTAGTGGAGGTACGGTCATTTTGCATATTACTCTTTTATTACCATAGATAGGATATTGTTTTAAGCACCTTGCTTATGAAAACAATCATATTAATGGCCCGAAAGAAAGAAAAATGGCCATAATATAAACTGACTCAATTTTGGACTTTTAACAACACATCTTATGACATAGTTTATTGAATTTTCAAAGTAATACATATTTATTTGAGAATTGTGATAAGAAAGAAAAATGTCAAGAAGAGAAATCAAGTCACCTATAATTTTTCCACATAAAAATTACCAGATGGCATCTGGACATCTAATTTATGAGCATATTAAACATATTAGAGATCTTGGTGTTTATTTGCTTATTTAATTATTCATACATTTATGGAGATAGACTAGGCACGTGAGAGACTGTGCTGCTCTGAGCTGGTGATTCGGCTTTAAATTATGCAGGTCAAATTTATTTTTTTCTTGGAGTTTATTTTTCCATATCTTAATTTTTCTTCTTTTTATTTTAAGACTAGAGGTCCAGTGCACAGACTTGTATACTAGTTGGGTCCCTCAGCCTGGCCTGCAGAGATTGGGCTAAAACCAGCTCTCTGACATCCCCTGAGGGGGTCCCAGATTGCAAGAGGGCACAGGCCAGGCTAAGGACACCACCTGTGCACAATCAGGGATGGGGAGGGACCACAGGAGGGCTGTAGAGCGGTATGACCCCTCTTGTCAAATCCCTATCAGCTGGATCCCAACAGCAAGCTAATCTTCCAATAGGAGCATCTTCCCCCTGGTGTTCAGTGAGCATCATAGTGAGTGGTCGAATGGTCAAACAGTCAGACACTTAGAATATTAGGGTTTTATTATATAGGATATCTCAAGCTTACAGGATAGTGCATGAAACCCATATGTATACTCAAAAGGATAATTATATGGCAAACAACTATGCAACTACCAACAAGGATAAGAAGTAGAATACTGTCAGCCCCTTAAAGCTCTTTATGGGTCTCCATGATTGCAACCTTTCCTCCCACAGAGGTATTTCTTTCCTTACTTGCTATGCCTAAATAGTAGATATTGTTTTGTCTTTTTTATTTTGTAAAAATGGAATCTTACTATGGGCATCCTTTTCAGTGTGATTTGCTTTTTACCATTGACATTTTCTCCTGAGATTCACCCGTGTTGTCATATAGGATTGCATTGTATGAATATAATGTGATGTATTTATCTTTTGTTGTTGATGAATTTGGGTCTTTCCAGCTATTGGTTGTTATTGACAAAGCTGCTGTGGACATTATTTTACATTTATTTTCATTCACATGTGCAAAATTTCCTCAGGGTACATTTCTAAGAATGGAACTTTAGGTGTCATATGATAAGTACAAATTCAACTTTACTTCTCTCCTCACTTAGCAATGTAATTAGCAGTAAATGAAGTATACTTACTTATAAAATATCTACAAACTATCTACAAACACATGAAGAAACATTATAATAATGTACCCTAAATTACTTAAAAAAAATCTTTGTTGTTAGATTTTTTTTTGAGATTGTTTTGTTTGCTAATACTAATATAAACACATTTGGGTAAACATTTTTGTTTATTTAACACTTAATATTAATTATTAAATAAATTTATTAATACATTTTGCTCACATTTAATTTCTTTACATAGTCAACAGAAATGAGAATTTTTGAAGTAAAAACCATTGAAATAGTGAAGTTTGTATCGTTCAACATTCACTCAGGAAAAAGAAATTCACACTAATTATAATTAGTCATTTGTATAGTTATTTACAAATTACAAGTTAATACTTTACCACTTAGCTGAAGGGAGATCCAGGCATTTCATGCTTGGCATCTCCTGTTCCTAACAGTATCTAGCATAAATAAAAATATGATATGGTCTCTTCCTTTAAAAATATACTTAATTTCATATTTCAAAATTTTGAACAGAAGGTGCAAAAGAGTTTGAAAAGTCAATGGTGACTACTTAAAGGATTGGGATTTGTTTTCAGTGTAGGATGTATTTGCAGGTATAGGAGTAGGGAAATTCTGAATATTTAATGTTAAAACAGATGAAGTAATCCTACTTTTTATTTTTAGTATGACTTTATTTATTTGGATTGAGAAAAGGAGAAATTCTTTCACTGAATTTCCTCTCTCATGTATTCAAAATATACATATTTGTGTGTGTGTGTGTGTGTGTGTATGTGTGTAATGAACCCAAAGCAGAGCAGGTCTATTATGAATGGAGTGAATCTTACTATTTGAGAAAATTGGATATAGTTCCTTGTATTGGTGGGTTTGAAAGTCACTGAATGAAGTTATGTCATATGGCATACTTTCATGGTTTTAAAGAAGATGAAAATAAAAAAGCATTTGTTCTCTTTTGATTGAAAACAATTCATGAATTGAAATATGTTTAGTAATTTTTAGACATATACTGGGTACTTGAGCTAAGAATAAGCATTCAATAATTTATTTTGGGGAATATATTTAATACTAGCGGCCCAATGCATGAAATTTGTGCCCAGGGTGGAGGTGTCCCTCAGTCCAGCCTGTACCCTCTTGTAATCAGGGACCCCTCACTCCTTACCATCCACCTGATCTCTCCTCACCATCTGCCTCCTCACTCTTTACCACCCACCTGCTCATGTCTTACTGCTTGGCTCGCTGTTCCTTAGCACTGCCATGGAAGTGGGAGAGGCTGCTGCTACTGCACTCACTAGTTGTGAGCCCTGCTTCTGGCTGAGCAGTGCTCTTGCTGTGGAGCACACTGACCACCAGGGGGCAGCTCCTACATTGAGTATCTTCCTCGTGGTGGACAGTGTACGTCATAGCAACCAGTTGTTCTGGTCGTCTGGTCTGCCATAAGGGTCACTGGGCTTTTATATATATAGATACTCCTATGACTGATCCTCATCACCTAGCAATAATTAAAGGAAATAAAAGAAATCTTGAATTTATTTAACTTAAGAGTAGAATTTGCTAATATTTGTTTATTCAGAGCTGTATTTCTTAACCATTTTTTTCATTTTTTTCTCTAGGAAGCTTTTAAGCTATTTTTTCCTAGTTGATCTCCACTCTCCTGAAATTTTAATACCACAAATTATACTGTATATCTCTTAATGTGCTTATGTTTCTGGGATTTATAGATAAAGAGAATGAGATATATTTTCATTTCCCATGAGCCAATTTTCACCCCCTTATGGGATGATATCACCTTGTGAAAAATGTATGACTCATAGATGATTTTTGTTACTCCATAGTACCTATTTTTTTAGTACTAACATTATCTTCCTATCATTAATCATCAGATAGAAAAAACCCTAATAGCATAGCAAGATAACAGACCTTAAGGACTTGGAAGAGCTAATATAATTTACTAGATCAGTGGTTGGCAAACTCATTAGTCAACAGAGCCAAATATCAACAGTACAATGATTGAAATTTCTTTTGAGAGCTGAAAACCGACTTCTGTGCATGGGCCACAAAGTTTCAATTGCACTGTATCTGCAAACCCGCATGTGGTATTTTGTGAAAGAGCCACACTCAAGGGGTCAAAGAGCTGCAGTTTACCGACCACTGCACTAGATCAATAATCTAATTTTAATGAGTTCACATGACAAGATACTACTACAAGCACTATCAATCCATATTTTGAAATAAAAAAAAACATAGAGCACAGATTGGGTCCCCTTTTGAAACTTCAGGTAAAGAACAACAACATCAATCTTGAAAAATGGCAATTTTGGGCTGATGTGTAGTAAGACCCTAGAGCAGTGGTCAGCAAACTCATTAGTCAACAGAGCCAGATATCAACAGTAGAAATGACTGAAATTTCTTTTGAGAGCCAAATTTTTAAAACTTATACTTCTTCTAATGCCACTTCTTCAAAATAGGCTTACCCAGGCCATGATATTTTGTGGAAGAGCCACACTCAAGGGACCAAAGAGCTGCATGTGGCTCACGAGCCCCAGTTTGCTGACCATAGCCCTAGAGTGTCTTCATAGGTACTCTCATTGCATGTTCAGTATATCAGATGGACAGACAATTTTTCTGTTCTTATTAATGTAGTAGAGGCCTGGTGCATGAAATTTGTGCATGGGGGTATGTTTCTCAGCCCAGCCTGCACCCTCTCCAATCTGGGATCCCTTGGACTGCTGACTCCCAACTGCTCACCTGCCTGCTTTTTTGCCTGCCAGTTGAATCACCACCCCCTAACCACTCCCATGCCAGCCTGATTGATGCCTACCTGCTCCCCTAACAGCCTGATTGTCATCCATAACTGCTCTCCCCTGCAGCCCTTGGTCCCCTCCAATTGCCCTTCCCTGCAGGCCCAGTTGCCCCCCAATTCCCTCTCTGCCAGCCTGGTCACTCCTAACTGCCTTTCCCTGCACACTTGATTGCCCCCAACTGCTCTCCCTTGCAGGCCTGGGCCCTTCCAATTGCCCTCCCATGTTGGCCATCTTGTGGTGGCCATCTTGTTTCCACATGGTGGCAGTCATCTTTGACCACATGGGAGCAGCCATCCTGTGTATTGGAGTGATGGTCAACTTGCATATTATTCTTTTATTAGATAGAATTAGATAGGATAGAGATCTGGTGCATGAGTGGGGGCCAGCTCATTTGCCCAGAAGAATGTTCTAAATCAGGGTAGGGCTTCCCTTGGGGCATGGGGCAATCTGGGTTAGGGGGCTGTGTTGGTTTGCAGGCTGTCCACATCCCCCAGCAACCCAAGCAGAGGCCCAGGTATCTGGGATTTCTTTATCTTCTATAATTGAAACTGTAGCCTTAAGTGGAGGCCAAGGCAGGCCAGGGCTGCAGAAAGCTTGGCTTCCTCCATTGCTGGGGAATCCCAAGCCTCCTGCTTTCTCATGGCCACAGCCATCTTGGTTGAATTATTTTGCATACTCACTCCTGATTGGCTGGTGGGTGTGGCTTGTGGGTGTAGCCGATGTGTAGTTTATTTGCATATTACTCTTTTATTAGATAGGATGGTAAATATTATTGTGACTTGAACTCCCATAATCCTTAACATTCTTCAAATTATTAAGATTTGGGGCTCAATTTTTCTTTTGACCTTCATTTCTAGCAGCATTTTTCTAAATTATTAGATTCAAGTTCAAAAATACCTTTGAAAGATGAATGAAAATTGTTCTAATATTTCTACCAAGGTGATATAGCATTTTTGTTAATGAAAAAGATTTCTTAAGATTTTATTTGAGAACTCTGTACTCTGATAAATAAGATCACAACCCAAAAACAATTCAAGTAAGAAAACTGTGAAGGAAAACTGATCTTAAATGTATCCATAATATAAGGTTGACTTGATTAGAGCTATTGTCTTGGATTGTGTAACTTGAATATTATTTCAGTTAAAATTGAAACTTGATTGTGATTAAATGAGAACTTTAGTTACAACCTAAAATAACAGCCTGATCAAAGACATCTCTGAGAATGACAGTCACATTTGTTTGATAGAGGTATTTAATTTTTTTCTGTAAAAATAGGAAGAGATTTTAACAACTGTTAACTTAAAGCAGTGAGCATTCTGCAATTTCAAAATTCAAGCTGTTACTCTAGAAAAACTGATGACTCCAGTTCATCTCCCAGGGGCATTTCATCAAGCAAGTTATTTTGTGATCATAGCTTGTAGTTATCTTTTCCTTCTTACTTCTCAGAGATTTTCTCCTGTTTCTCTAAGTTGCTGTTCAACTACCTACACTTCCTCTTCCATGCAAGTCTGTTGCTCCATTTCAACATGCCATCTTCTACTTCCACTGACCCTCTAGGCTGACACATATTTTTACACTTTCTAGTAACTTATCTTTTCTTTAAAAAAAATATATTTTATTGATTTTTTTACAGAGAGGAAGAGAGAGGAATAGTGAGCTAGAAACATCGATCAGCTGCCTCCTGCACCGCACCCCACTGGGGATGTGCCCGAACTTTACCTTTTCAATGTTAAGATGGACTTGTCTCTATTATTTCTTCTACTGTCATTATTATACATATGTGCACATGCTTTGTCCTTATCTGTGTATGAATAATTAAGCTTTAATCACATATTCATTGTGTTCACTTTTATTACACAAGTGTGTGTTTTGTTTTTATATTTTTTGGGATTTTATTTATTGATTGATTGATTAAAGTATTACATATGTGCCCTTATTTTTAAGTTGATGAGTTCCCTGAGAGCAAGAATATCTAGTGTGTTTGTGTTTTGATGATTTCTTGGTGCTGAAGTAGTATCTGCTTATAATAAATGCTCAACACATATTTGTTGAATAAATGCATCATAAATAACCAGAAAAAAATAAATCTGAAAGGAAATAAAGCAATGAGAATTTGATATTATTTCTGAAAGTTAATTATATTCAATATTTGACATGTATAAATTACTTTGAAAAATCCCATCATATGTGAAATATATCACCTATATGTATATGAAAAAGATGCTTTGCCTATCTTTGATCTCAGGGTCTTCCAGTGCTAGCATTCTAGAGAAGTATTTGTTATAATGTTTCATAACAATGTTTGTTAAACAAGAACAACAGTAAGGGTGATTTTACGTAAATAACATATATTTTGAGATAAGACATTTACAAAGTTAGAAAATAATACATAGGCTATAATTATTATTCAAATAACCTAATAATTTAATAAATCTTCTTTTAATGAAGTTCTAAGATTTATCTGTATTTGAGTTCTATTTTATTTTATAACTCTTGTGCAATTTGTTTCAAATCAGGAAAAAAATTTGTTCAGCTGATTGATTTTCTCAGTGAACTAGTTATAATTTGAAAATACATTATAAAAGAGCTTGATTCCTTTCCAACTAACAGGTAGCACTCTGTTTCCTTAAAGTACTCCCACAGATACACATTTGCAAAAGCACATTAATTTCATGTATGGGAAAGGAATTAAGAGGCTGATGTTTATTTGTATTATATCATATTTCTAAAAAGCAAGAAATTGTTCCCTAAATGAGTCAAAATTTAATTTTAGTTCCTAAGAAATACCCTTTAAAACAATCAATATTTATAAAAGTATTATCAGTAAAATTAAATTTTTTGTATATAGTAGAAACTAACTTACATTTTTTGACTCTTCAAAAGAAATTTCATGTGAATTATCATTTTTTTAAAATCTCTCCAGCAAGTCAATATAGAAAAATGAGCACCTGTTATTTCCACTTTACAGATAAAGAAACTAAAATTTTATAGGTAATATCTTCACCCAAGGGCATTCAGCTTACATCTTAAATTCTCCTAACTCCAAATTGTCTTTTCTTTCACCACTCTGATCAGTAAGTATCTTAAATACCAATTCAAATTAGTCTCTCTGTTCGTTTATCCTACAAATGCAGTTTCCCATACTCATGAACTTGTATAGAGGTGGACAAACGTAATTTACAGTTTGTATGGAAAACAACACAATAATTAATAAATAATAATACAAATTAAAATCTGTTTTGCATACTCACAACTTTTGCCAATCTCTGTATTTGAGGGAAAAAATTCTCTCATATATTCTACTATTTATTTTATTATTTTTATTTTATTATTATAAAAAAGAACTTAAATTTCTATTCAGTCATACCAAGCTTTTAGTCTTGGTCCTGTGAATACCTTTCTTTCAAGTCACCAAACCATAGTGAGCTATAATTTTTATAAAAATACAAATTATCAGGCCAATGGAAAATACTTTTAATATCCTCTATAGATTTTACTTTTTCATATTGTGATTTCCATTTCTATATCATTAATGTATATCTCTATAATAGGAAGTCATTTACTAAGTAATTCAAATCTGGTGATGCTATTTGGATGTTAACCCAGGACACAAAACTGGATATTAAATTACCAAAGAAAATGACTGCTTAGCTAATCTCTTAAGATGAACATGTCTACTTCACCAAATAAATTGTTTGCTGGGATGGGCAAAAGTAAGTTTATAGTTGTTCATAAGGAAAATTATATAAGAATACAAAATAATACAAGAATAAACTTTGTTTTGTGTACTTATAACTATAAACCTTCTTTTGCCCACTCCTGTATTACCTTGCAAAGTGGAACAAAAGCTTATTTTATGTAATGACTTCTGTATTTAGTTCAACCCAACCTTTCTATTGTATTAATAAGGGAATTACAGTATTGCAAAATGGGATTTGGCAAACATTTATCTATTCTATCAATAAGAACATCCTGGACTCTTTCCATGTAGTATGTTGTACATTTTGTATTTTGATAGAACCTTCTATTGCGGGTCATTTCTATGAGTGCTATTAGCAAAAGGCCTTTGACTTTAGAATTGTCAGATGATTGCTTTTGCTTCTGGGCACATTGGGGAACTGTAAAATGGGTAATTTCCCCAGAAGGGTACTGACCTATCGCTTTCCTCTAGGTATTTTCTTTAATGTCTCAACGCTGGCTTCTCTCAAAGCCTTAATACCAAATTCTCATAGAGAAAATTTTTGTGATAAGATCCTGTTCTTGTTAATAAATCAGAGGTTGATTGTGAAGTTACAGTGTTTCCTGTAGCAATGTTCAAGGTCTCTGTGTCACCTGTTCTGTCCCTACAAGACAATGAGAGGTTTTGGGCTTAGGATATTGGGAGCCAGAATCTCGGATTGACCAAGCCCTGGGGCATATTGGAAGTCTCTGTATGCTTTTCCTTTTTTTCTAGAGACAGTGTCTCTGAGTTGGTAAACAAAGTAACCTAGGTAAAAACTATTGAGAATTAAATTTTAAATGTTAATAGTCTTACTGAATGGCACATATCATAGGAAAGATACTCCTGTATTTTTATCAATACTACAACTGCTGTGGACATGACTGGGCTGGATCCCTCTCAGACCCCAGAAATTTAAATGATCAACTCAACTATTTGGATACTTTTCAGTGCATTATTTGACTTTCTTCTCTTCATAAAATATCTTGATTCTCTGCTACCTGTGTTCCCAGGAACCCATAGCTACCATGTCAAGCAGCGTATCTCATCATGTTTAATTCCTTATGACTTAGACTCATTTCTATAGGTGATCCCAAGCTCAGTGTGACAGTAATTGAATTTACTTCCATTGAATTTTAGATAGTTGGTCTGTATAATTAACATATAAATACATACTGTGTGTACACTTCTGAGTTTTGTGATACTGCCAGATGGAGGTTGCTTTGTAGAGTGTTTTCAAAGCAGGCAATAATATACCATCTCAGGATGAGAAAGTATTGTTACCCCTCATAGACAAAGATGATTTTCTGTGAGCTAATAATGGATTCTCACATGGCTGATAATTGTTCATGAGTCATGCTTTTTAGCCAATTTGTTATCTTTCTATAACTGTGTTTTCTGATATTTTATTGAAGCACAGTGACTTCTATTTTAGCAGAACAAAATTATTATTTCTGTTTACTTTCATTTCACATTAGATCATAATGGAAATCTTTGGGTGTAATGAGCTTTAAAAACTAATTCTGTAAAAATGATCCATTTAACCTGAAATAATAAAAGCCTTATCTTGGTAACATAAATTTCTGTATCACAAAGAAATAATAACCATTTGAAAATATATAGAAAATGTGGCCTCCTTTTATGCTATTATAACAATGAAGCAAACTTTTTCTTATGTTTTCACAAATGGCACCATATGTATAATTCAGTTCTGAATGCCGAAACATTGAAACTGTACTTGACCAGATTTCATTCTTGCTAAAGATGCCTTGAAATGTTTTTCAGAAAACCACTTAGATAACAATCTTTTTCAAACTGGAGATGCTTGTCATGCTCAGTGTCAGTCTTAAGCTCAAGGCTGAAGTATTTCTTTACTGGCTGAAATGTAGAAGCAGTGAAATTCTTATGGAGTCTCATTTAGCTGTTCCATGGAAAATTAATTAATAAGTGAATAATGATAAAGTACAAGTTTATAACACTCTCATCCTTTAAAGCACCACCTCCCCTGATAACTATATTTATGCATACATCATTAAACACTTTTAGAACTATCTCTTATAAGCGTGTATCATTTTTCCACTATTATTAAAACTGAAGATTCCTTCCACCCCCCCACCCCAAGTAAACAATTAACCCAAAATTTCAGGATTGAAAAAATACATAGAATTCATATACTTCTGATTACTAATCAGTGCACAACTCCATTCTATAGTACTCTTGACCAGTCTTCAGCTTCTCCTATATATTACCTCAGCTTGCTATTTCACAAGTTCACCTACTTCATTATTTTAAACATAAAATTGAACTTGTTTGAAAGTTCTGTCTTTATATATTAACTAGAGGCCTGGTATATAAAATTCATGCATGGGGAGTTGAGGGGTCCTTTAGCCCAGCCTGTTCCCTCTCCAATCTGGGACCCTTTGAGGGATATCCAACTGCCCATTTAGGCCTGATCCAAATGGGCAGTTGGATATCCCTCTCACAATCCAGGACTACTGGCTCCCAACTGCTGGCTCCCTACCTGCCACCCTGATTACCCCCTAACCACTCCCCTACCATCCTGATTGATGCCTAAATGTTCCCCTGCTAGCCTGTTTGCTCCTAACTGCCCTACCCTATGGGCCTGTATACCCCAAACTGCCCTTCCTTGCAGGCCTGGTCACCCCTAGCTGCCCTCCCCTGCAGGCCTGGGTCCCTCCCACCTGCCCTCCTTTGCAGGCCTGGTCCTTCCTCACTGCCCTCCCCTTCTGGCCTGATTGCCTACAACTTCCCTCCCTTGCAGGCCTGGTCCCTGCCAACTGCCCTCTCCTGCTGGCCATCTTGTGTCCACGTGGGGGTAGGATCTTTTGGCCACATGGGGTCAGTCATCTTGTGTGTTGGAGTGATAGTCAATCTGCATATTACTCTTTTATTAGGATAGAGGCCTGGTGCATGGGTGGGGGCCAGCTGGTTTGCCCTGAAGGGTGTCCTGGATCAGGGTGGGTATTCCCTTGGGACATGGGTGGCCTGGGCGAGGGGCCTGTGGTGATTTGCAGGCTAGCCATGCCCCCAGTGACCCAAGTGGAGGCTGTGGTATCTGGGATTTATTTATCTTCTACAATGGAAACTTTGTAGCCTAGAGCAGAGCCAAGCCTTCCGCTTGCTCAGCCATTGAAATTTTGTTGCCTTAAGTGGAGGCCTGGGCCCAATAGGGTTTGTGGAAAGCTTGGCTTCCTCCATTACTAGGAGCAACCCAAGCCTTGCTCAGTGGTGGCAGCCATTGAAACTTTGTTGCCTTAAGCAGAGACCTCCGCTGGCCCAGCTTTGCAGAAAGCGTGGCTTCCTCCATCACCGGGGGCAACCCAAGCCTCTCTCCTGCTCTCTCTGTGGCTGTAACCATCTTGGTTGGGTTAATTTGCATACTTGCTCTGACTGGCTGGTGGGCATGGCTGGTGAGTGTAGCAGAAATACGGTCAATTTGCATATTATTCTTTTATTAGATAGGATACATTTCTTTGCCTATTTATCTGTGTATATATGCATCTACTTCCAGAATTAGAAGTAATAACATCTGACGCATAACTTCAACCAATTGAAAACAGATAACGAGGCATCATATAACTATTCTTTCATGTAATGGTCTTTTAAATATTTTTCATGCACATATCTTATTTTAGATACCTCTTCTTTAGAATTAACATCAATTAATCTTCAAAAACAGGCTCTTGCCTTTATAATACTTTGAAGATTTCTTTCTATGTATTGCAGCTTAATACCTAAAGCAGAATAAAACGAGAAACACAGTGTTTTGAATTCTTTTCTATTGCTTTCTCTGCAGTTTTTTGGGCAGCTTCAACTTTTCTGGCTTCTCTAAACATAATTTTCCCAATATCTAGAGTCCTGCTGCTTTTTAAATAGTGTGCCAACTTTGTTTTAAGAACAGAGCAAAGTGAAGCAATTCGGCAAAGACTCAGTGGTCTCAGATCTGCAGTACAAGAAAGAAAACATCTTTTTTGAAATGATGATTCAAGGTTGCCATCTTCTTTCTCAAGTGCTTTTACTGACATGAACTTGTTCTGAAACTTGCTTCAATTCTCCTGCAAAGCCTAAAGTATATACTCAGGTACACAGGCAGCCCGCCATTCCCTAGTCTCTCTCTGTCTACATAGTGGTTAATCTCAACTCTCCTCTGCAGTCTGGCCACCTTCCTCCTGTGGACTTGCTCTGCTTCTTCATGCACATGGCCACCCACCAGAGCTGAAGCTGCAGCCACACACTTTTATAATACTCCCGATACTAGCATCAAGTGAAAATTCCTGAGATTCCCTAAATCATCGGTCGCCAACCAGTGGTCTGTGAAGTCCAAAATGTTGGTGACCACTGGTTTAAAGAAACCTTTGGCCTAAGTAACTGTGGCTTAAGGTTAAATATGGCTTGTGTGGGACATTTCAACAGGAAAGAATGTCTTCTTCAATGTTGAACAGCCCTTTGGTTTCCCCCAATTCTTTCAGTTTGTGGCTACTATTTTGAAGTTTTCATTTTTGATAAAATTAAAATATCATAAAAATATTAAGGGCTGCTCATGCTTTGAGGTATTGGAAAAATTGAATTTTCTGGACCTAGACTGGATGCTTTAGTCTGATTTCTAGAAAATGCTTCATTGAGTGCATTGGGCCTTGATAATAAGAATCCTCTAAAAGAGCTCATTATAAAAATCACACAAACCTGAATAAGCTCAGTTTCTTAACTTGGCCTTTTATTCTTCATACAGATTTATGCAATTTATTGTTTTCAAATTGAAATGTCAGACACTTCAGAGGATTTGTACCTGATATTTTAAAGAACAACAGAGTTCAACTTTTTAAAAAAAGTGAAGAATACACTGTGCCAAAATAGCATTTGCCCTTAGAATGAAAGTACTTAGTTGCACTTGATATTGGTTCTTTGGTCTCCCCCAAATAAAGATCAAGTTTCCCCTTGAGTGAGACGTTCTTTGATTGAGTAGACTACATTATGTTTTCCTCTTTTTGTCCCTGTATGCATAGTGAATTAATATAGGTGGCCAAAAAGATGCATGATATAATGCTAAATATAATTACTTTCTATATACCATGAGCAAAAGAAAGGCTTCTTTACACTTCCTTATGAAGACTGTGGCATTAAAATATTAAAATTCCTTGGTACTTTTCTTAAAGCTTAAGCTTTATTCAGCACAGATCAGTCTTTAAATTGAGAGTAAGAAACTCAAATCATGACTTGATTGATTAGGAATTTATATGGCCGTCCATCTCTTAATATCATCTTTCCTGATCAATTTGAATACCCTATTTATCAAACAGTGGCTTTTAAACTTTCTCTCTTACCACTCTTTGAATCAGCCTCATTCTTAAAAGTATACTAGGTTGAGACAGGTCCTTCTAAAATATATTTCTTTGGGGAGAAATCTCATTTTGACCATTTTAAATAAAGGGAGACATTATATATATATTGATTTCACAGAGGAATACAGAGATAGAAAGATCAGTGATGACAGAGTCATAGATTAGCTGCCTCCTGCACCCCCCATACTGGGGATTGAGCCTGCAACCTAGGCATGTGCCCTGACCAGGAATCCCCAACTGCAATGTCCTGATTCATAGGTCAACACTCAACCACTGAGCCATGCCAGCCAAGTGGAAGAGAGCCTTAGACGAAATATAATGCATGTAGTCTGCTACGGTCTATTCCCACTATGGTTTCACACTGCTCATTGCAGATATAATGTGCATGGGCCAAGTTTCCACTGGGACTCACCTATTGGTATAAGTAGACTGTGGCCTGACTTCTCGCTAGTTTTGACTCTTGCTCCAGCTGGAAACATAAATATGCATAGTGCCCTGTGTAAATTAGGGACTCTGTCAGTCTTTGTTGAATTAAATTGAAGAAACTTTGTGTCAGTATAAGATCTTTTTTACAGTGGGGATCTGGACTCTTTCCTGCTGATAGTTGACCTTGATTAGCCTTGATTTCTGTATAATTTTTGGCTTCTGAATGCTTGCCTTGACCCTAACTAGTTTCTACATTTCCCTTATGATTCCTGCTCTTGGACTTTCAAGTGTCTATGTGTCTATCACCATCTTCACTTCCCCACTGTCTTGCCTGGTATGAGAGGCTCAGAAGAGAAATTGCATTAAAACCCTGAAGAAAAGAAATCAGGTCATGGTTCTCCTTTGCTCCTTTACTAGAAGACTAGTCATGAAAATAGTACATTTTTTTTTAAACTGGAGATCTTGAATATTTAAAAAGAGTGAAAGACTTTATAGAAAGAAAAAAGACTGAATAATTTTCAAAGTATACTAGAGACTGAACACAACAAGTTGTTTTGGGGTTTACCTTAGAAATACAGACAATTTCCTGGCAAGTGTCATCAAAGTGTTTTACTCTACACTTGATATTTTTTGGCTTGCTCATTTGCTTTGTCATCTCTCAACCAGTCCCTTTTACCAAGGTTTCTATTTTTAGAATCTATGCAGCTTATTTGCCTGCTCTCTGGTTGAAGGGCGTAGTTTGCAAATTAACATGTATGTAAAATTATAGGAAGGTTTGTCAAGGAACAATGAAGGTAGATGTTTAATATATACAATCTTATAACCAAAGTAAATTTAAGAAGTTTTTTAAAATATGCGAGGTTGCTTCCTTGTGTCAAACTGACTGGTTGTGAAATATGCCAAATAACATTATCATTGATTTATCAAACTCTCAACATAAATATGCAAACTTGGTGAAATACAGCACTGAGGCACTTCAGGCACATATATAAAAATAGCTCTGAAGCATATTAAGACAGAATTAACCTAAAAACGCCACTGCTTCCCACTTCACACTACGCCTACTCACAGCTCTGTGCTTTGTGAATTTGATTGCTGGAGCCTTGAATTCGAGTTGGAATTGCTGCCCCTCGAGAACAGCAAGGGCTGAAACCACCAGCCTTATCTCTCTTAGTCTTGCCTCTTCCTGAGCTCTCTGGTTCAAGCTTCCTGAGACCCTGACCCAGGGACATTCCATATGCACACACAGCTCCAGATCTTTGCCTATGAGGCTCCTTCTACCTGAAGTTTTTCGTCCATGTCTGTGTCAACTGTGCCAGACTAATTCCTTCTCATTCTTTTGGTGCTGATTATAACCCATCTTTTACCTTCTTGGGTAAAAACTAAGGTGTCTCTTCTAGAGAGAGCGTTCTTTGATTCTCCTGGACTGGGTTAGATATTTCCTGCACTACCCCCCAGGACAACATGCTCATTGATATCTTAGTACTGACAGTGTTGCTCTATGCATATCTCCTGAGCTGTCACCCTCACCAGACTGTAAGTTCCTAGAGAGAAAAAGATTGCTTGCTTCAGTGCCCTAGAGGCATAGGCAAGTTTGAACATCTGACAGGACAAGCCTGAGGGAAGTCCATACTCTACTTTCTTTTCATGTCTAATAATCTTGATATCACCTGGTTTCCTCTAAGGCAGGTTTTCTCAGCCTTGACATTGTTGATATTCCGGGATGGATAAATCTTTGTTGTGGGGGTCTGTCCTGTGCACTGTAGGATTTTAGCAGCATCCCTGACCTCAACCCATTATGTATAATCTGCCCCATCCCCTGCCCTGTCCTCTCACCCTCCGTGTGACAACCAGAAATGTATTCAGACATTGCCACATATCCCTGGGGGTGGGACCTGTGGTTTTCCGCAGTTGAGAATTGCTTCTCTAAGGTTATTCATCATATTCTTTAAAAATGTTATACTTCTTCAAAAATATTGATAAATATATCTTTAAAATGATATTTTCAGGGGAATCAAGTACTTTCATTCTTCCTGGTGCCCCAACCCTCTACTATACTTCTGCAGCATTGGGCATATAGTAGGTGCTCAAAAATGTTTGCTGAAAGTATTAAAACATGCCTGGGAAGAATACATTTCTCAGTGATTGAATTGCCTTTTTGTTAGTTTGCCTCTTTTTCTGCTTCAGTCGGAGCAATGTGAAAGTTGTACATAGACAATATCCCTAATCCCATATGACCCATAAACCATATGATTCTAGGTCTTCCTACTCACTAGGCTCAGATGGTTTTCCTTTTCAGCTTGAAGGATTCCTTCAACCTGTCAATCTTATATCTGTTTTGAGTCTTGGGATCTGTTGTCTTTTCTTTCTAGAATACTCCCCCTCCCCTTTACCTACCTGCTAATGTGAATTAAAAACTATAAAGATTTATATTCAACAAACTTCGAAAAGAAAAGGATTTATTGGAAGCATGTTATAAACATACTAGTAAGAAGGGCGGGAAAATAAGGCCTTGGGGACAACTGACACAAGAAACTTAAATGTTGCCTAGATCTCCTTCCTGTCTCTACCTCTCATGTCCCTACCTCTCTGATATACTTTCATTTTATTCTGCTATGACATCCTTCCTTCATGTGCAGAGAACAGAGGCACAGCAATGTGCTGAGTCTCCTTCCTTAATCGACAATTCTACTGAAATCAGTGGAAGTGAGTTATATCTTTCTCCACAGAGTACATAGGGTTGAGTTCTCATGATATCACAAGAAAATGAATTTTCTGATACTTGCACGGGAAGTTAAATGATTTTTATTTGCATGGGTTTACATCTTTGGTTTTCCAAAGTTCCATTTCCCTTAACCCAGTTCTGGAAGAGATACAGTTGGCATTCAGTGGAGATAGAAGCAAAACCAGCATCCAAAGTTTCCTTTCCATGGTGGAGTTAGGGCCAGTTTAGCATCAGGCTAGTTACAGTCCAATAGTCTGTTGTTTGGGGTCAACATGGCTATGGGCCATGTGGGCGAATGCAGGAGATCTAGGAGAGTGAGCCCCCTGTAAGAGTTCCAAGAGAGCAAATTTGTTTGCTTAGGGGATCAAGTATCTCAAATATTCCCAGGCTCGCTGTGGCCATGCCTACCCTGGCTAATGACCTGTTCCCAAGTGTGACTGACAGAAAAGTACCTCTCTATTCCAACAGACTTTACTGAGCATCATCCCTTCCCCCAGCGATCTGTGGGGGATAGACTGACAAGTGTTAAACTGCAGCTTCCTGGCAAAGCTGCACAGATGACATGCCTAGGTACTATTTGGCCCTCCCTTTGCTCCTCTCTAGTTAATTGTAAATAGTTCATTACAACGGTATCACTACCACCAGAGAGGCATAGATTTTCTTCTTTTAAGTTTATTCACTGAAATTGGTTCACATTGGGTCAGATGTCTATGCCATGCCTGGTTTGATCAGCTCTGGCTGTGGATTAGGCTCACATAAAATAGATGAGGCAGCAAAGAGTTATTTCTGAATTTTGTGAGCCACCTACCCAACTCAAAAGTTGTCTACTCCAGTGGCTAATTATTTCAATCTTTCAGAGCTCATCTCTGATATTGCTTCAAAGAACCCTAATTAAAAGCTCTTGTAACACTTTGCATTTCTTTATAACACTAAAATTACGATTACTTTCTTATTGATATAATTTGTTTGCCATCTCTCTCTCACTCAATAAGCAACCTTCAAGGGTGCAGCAACCACATCTATTTATTCTGTGTCATTTTCAGCAATTAGCATAGTCTTGCTAGGAGTACATATCTGATTAGTAGTTACAGAATGTAGAAATGAATTCCTGAACTCAGTCACAAAACTCCTAGTAAATTAGACATGTAAGTAATATATTAGAGAGGAAATGTTGGACAATTCCAAATTGGTTTTATTTAAAGGAATATTAGTGATTTCAAATAATACATACTGTGCCCTGATGAGTGTGGCTCAGTGGAGCATCATTCCTTGCACCAAAAGGTCGCCGGTTCTATTCCCTGTCAGGATACTGTCCTGGGTTGTGGGTTTGGTTCCCTGTGAGGGTACATGCTGGAGGCAAATGATCAATGTTTCTCTCTAACATTGATGTTTCTCTTTCTCTCTCTCTTCCTCTCCCTCAAATCAATAAAAGCATTTAAAAATAATATACATACCATCAACACCCAGATTATCACTCATATTTGAATACTATCGTTACAATAATTACATATCAGAAGTGCTTTACAATTTATGTAAAAGTAAGGTAGCTCCAGTGGTTTAAGGGTTATGATGTGAATAAAAAACAGCATTCATTTTTATCCCTGTCAGGATAGATGCTCAGTAGTAGAGAAGGAATTACATATGGAAACAACAAAGTGTGTGACATGAACTTTGGTTGTTACAAACTCAAAGAAATAGTAATAATAATAAATTAAAATGGCTCTGAGAATAGAATATTTATTGCAGTTTTTATCAAATCTGTTAGTTGGTATGTCATTCACAAGATATAGGTAAATTTAGAGACGAAGGATAAGGAATGATCGATTAGGGTATATGAAAATTAAAAACTTTGGTTAGTTAATAAAATACCACACATAAAATTTATATACAAGAAAGAGACTTCAAAAAAGTTTATGACAGATAAAATGGTAATACCTTAAATACATACATAGAGCACCTTTTACTAGTACAAATGAGTAAACAAAGAAAATCTGCAGACACTTTTATAGGTTAGTCAGAAATTCACAAAGGAAAAAATACAAATTCCCAATTAATATACTAGTATACACATATAAAAATTGGTTCCATTTCACTCTTAATTTGCTAAAGCATAACGGACATAGATGTATAATTAACAAATATTCTGAATACTAAGGGCTAGCTAATTTGTGGTTAAAAGACATTCATGAACTTGTTTTGAGGGATATAATTAGAATAACTTTAAAAAAGCAATTTGGCACTGTTTTGTAAGAGCTTTGCTTTTGTTACAAAATAATTTACTTATCCAGTATCATTGAGACCCTCAGTGTTTTAGAAAACCACTTAGTCCAACAACTAGTTTAAGGAGGAAACTGTAAAATTAAAAAACTGGCAAAGATATACATTAATTTACCCAACTGTTATGAAGGAATAAGGAGTTTTCTAGGAGATGGGTCTTCTGAATAGAGCTTGGCCTTATCATCTCTGTATGCATCATCTAAATTTCCAGGTTGCGATTTAAGAATCTAAGACACCTGCAGAATAATCTATGAAAAGTCTTCCCAAATCTCATTTTTCCTAATGTTTTATGCATTTTTCCACTCACACCTAGCTCCTCAGAAATAAATATTTTAGTTACTTTTCTTTCTCAATCCTTATTAAAGATTTTCATATGCAAAAGCATCAGTTTTTATAATGGTTAATTAAGTTACATAATTAAGTACAACTGATATAAACATGTTTCGGGGCACAGGCAACTGATTTTTGGTAAGGGCATAATTTAATCAGTAGCATCAAGTAGCCATTATCCAAGCATATATTGCTATTGGTGTTGGGAAATCCATTAATCAAAAGCTTAGAATCGAGCACCTCAGATAAACCAGAGTTGTCTAAGTGGAAGTGAGTTAGAGAATGTTTGCAGTACTGACCATTATTTCAATACTGAAGATGCTAAGTGCAACTGCACAAGTACTATTTCTCCAATGAACTATGGGCCCTATAAGGGTGGGTGCTACATCTATTCCAAAGCTACTAGTATATTCCTAGAGCCTATTAGTGTCTGGCACAAAATAGGTGTAAACACCTATTTTTTTAGGTTGAACTAAAGAAGAAATACAATGTTTGTGCTCTTTTATGTAATACTACTTCACTTCTAAAAATATTAGAAACAATTCAGACCAACATGTTTAAGAATAATTATTCAGCCTGGCTAGTGTGGGTCAGTGGTTGAGTGTTGACCTATGAACCAGGAGGTCATGGTTTGCTTCCTGGTCAGGGCACATGTCTGGGTTTTAGACTTGATCTCTAGTTGGAGGCATACAGGAGGCAGTTGATCAATGATTCTCTCTCATCATTAATGTTTCTATCTCTCTTTTTCCTTTCCTCTCTGAAATCAATAAAAATATATTTTTAAAATAATAATTATTTAATGATTTTTGACATTTTAAAAATAGCTACAAGGTTACTCATTAAAGCATTGTTTACAGCAGTAAAAGATGAAAATACTCTAAACATTCAACAATCTGAAAATAAATAAATTAATTATGCTGTGCCTGGTAAAATATTATCTCGTTATTAAAAATAGTTTGTTTTCTAAATGTTAAAAGTCTCCTTTTTCAAAGAATATAGGAAGTTCTCAAAATTTGATGTTTTTATTTATTTATTTTTAAACATATTTTATTGATTTTTATTTTTACAGAGAGGAAGGGAGATAGATAGAGAGTTAGAAACATCAATGAAAGAGAAACATCAATCAGCTGCCTTCTGCACACCCACTACTGGGGATGTGCCTGCAACCAAGGTACATGCCCTTGACAGGAATCAAACCTGGGACCTTTCAGTCTACAGGCTGATGCTCTATCTGCTGAGCCAAACTGGTTAGGGCAAAATTTGATGTTTTTTTTTTTAAATAGAATAAAAACTATGTAGAACATTATTCTAATTTTCAAATTAATATAGTTATTTATATCTGCATAAGTCACACCCTGGGAGGAAAGCACATTACTGTTCAGAGGGGCTCAGCCCGGGGTGTGTGTCACTTATTTTCTTCTTGATACCTATTCACATTTTTTACGCATTGTTTTATAGTCAGAAGAAGACAATCATGTTTGAGGTGGAATTGATTTTATTTCCTCAGGCAAGGAGAGGAAATGGATTAGCATTTAGTTAGAAATGCAGAAAATAGTCAAAGCAGAGCAGCTGAGACAACAAAAACAATAATGGAGGATTATAGTCACAGAGGAAGAAAAAAATTTAAAAATTACTGAAAAAAGAGATTGTGTTCCAAAAATTAAGTTTTGAGTGACTAGAACCATGAAAGAAATAAATTATATGATTTGATGTAAAGAATAATTGCTGAAGCTTCAATAAGTTATACAGCATTATTGATTTTATTGAATAGGGAGTGGTAATAAAGAGAAATGGCTGTCACTTAATTCAGAAGAAGAATCTTATCAAATGATAAGATCAAGTGCTGGCAGGATTTTAATGCTGGATATTTCTTGTACTTTTTTTCCTACTTATTTTTATTGATAGTGTTTGTTCATTGTTTGAAGTTATCTAATTAGGATGGTCCCTCATGAGTTTATGTTTTCCCTAAGAAGAGATGTTTGAAAACATGTATTGATCTCTGAGCAAAATATTGTATGAAGCTTGTATACCAGGTCACTATACAACTGTATAGAGACTTACAGCCTGTGGGTGTGTTCTGTGGGAAATGGCATGGCAGACTGGTCTGAGGCACATCAGTCTGCTAGAGTTCCCTCTGCAGAAGCCAGAGTCACAGGGTCAGGCTAAGGTCAACATTGTGAATCAGAGGAGTTATTAATAGCAGAAATAAATGCTGATGTGCAGGTAAGAAATCCAGCAACAAACCATAACATTGGACAGCCTGGTGCTATTAATTTTACTGACTTCCTGCTCATGCTCTCATTTCTCAAATTCTCATTTCTCTTGAGTGGGAAGAGGCAGGAGATCTCTATAAGTGGACACATTTCTACAGCAGGGCCCAGGAGCAAAACAATGAGAGTAGGGCAAAAGCCATATCTTAGCTGTGTTGATTTATGATGAGGATTAAGTGAGCTAATGTGTATGAAAGTAATAAAATCAGTGCCTGCATATTGAATAAACACAGTGTAAGTAAGAAAAGGGAAGGGCAAATTTCAGTGAGAAGGGATAATGGTAAAAAGACATTCTCTGGAACTTAAAGGATAAGTGGAATTCTAATGAATTAATTAAGTACAGTGATTTCCAACCTTGGTTTATTGACCAACTTTGGCTGTATAAGAATCACATGGGAAACTTAATAAGAAAATAGGAACTCTCGGCTCTACTCTAGATCTTGCAACTCTGCTACTTAATGTATATATTAAATCTCTACAAATTATTATGATGCACAGCCAAGTTTGTGATCATTGAAGTTGGAACAGTAGGTGAGTATGACAGCAAAATGAAATGCAGGAGGTGTGGAGGTTTGTGTGAAGTAGAGAGACACCCAGTTACTGTCTTTTAAAAAAAATATATTTTTTATTGATTTTAAAGAGGAAAGGAGGGGGAAAGAGAGAGATAAAAATCAACGATGAGAGAGAATTATTGATTGGCTGCGTCTTGCATACCCCCTACTGGGAATCGAGGCCACAACCTAGGCATGTGCCCTTGATCAGAATCAAACATGGGGCCTGTCAGTCCGCAGGCCAATGCTTTATCCACTGAGTCAAACTTAGTAGGACTCAGCTAGTTATTTTCCCTTGGAGACATCTTTCTTAGTTCTCCTGACTTCATTTGCCATCCTTCCTTAGTCTTTTTGAAGGATCCTTCTCATCTTTTTGGTTTAGTTCTTGGATCTCTTTTTTCTCTCTCTTTCTAAACTTCCATGGTGTGGTCAAACAGTACCATTTATACACTCATAACTTCTAATTTTTTTTAAATCTCTAGCCCCAACTTTTCCCTTTATTTACATAATCACATGTTTATCAATCATATCTAATAACATTTCAAATCTGACTTCTCTTATAACATAGTTGACTTCCTACCTCCTGACCCAAATCTACTCTTTCCTCAGTCTTCTCCAGCTCCACTTTCTAGTTGCTAAGGTGAAACACTGGAATTCTAGAAACCTCTCTTTCTTTTACACTCAACATTCACTCTATCAGCATATCCTATTATTCTCTTCAAAATATCTTCTTAATTTTTTTATACCTGTAAAGATGCCATTTGATTTCCTTAAGACAGTCTACATTCATGGCTGTTAATAGCATTTTCTTTTACTCTCAAAGGTGTCCTAATTTGGACAATGGTCATCTTAGTTACCACATTAATACATTTCACTTTCATCTCTCTCCTGGATTATTGAAATTGATTCTCATTGCCTTCCTACTTTTATTATTTGTTCCCCCACAGTCTGTTATCTATAAAATAGCCAATATGAGCTTTTCAAAATATGTTATCAAATCATTTTCTGCTGAAACCTTCCAGTACCTTTCCTCCTTAGTCAAAGTAGGGTAGATTATACTACTGAAATACATTCCAGTGGTAAACCTCTCAAAGGCTCTCACTCATTCAACAGGTCTATTGTGTGTCCAGGGCCCAAGCTAATGGAGACTTTACCTTGTTGTAGCTCCAACAATTGGAATGTGCATTCTTCTTGGTTGCTCAGCAGGTGAAGAAGATATAGGATGAATCCTATACGACATTTTTACTGCCTTAGCTCAAAAGTAACATATCATTCTCACTCATATTTCATTGACCATGTCTAGTCAAAAAGTCTTGCCCAAATGAGAAATGTAAATTTTCTATGGCCCCAAAGATAGAGGAGAACTAGAGATCCATGAACCTACATAATGTTCCCAACATCACTACTCAGAATAAAATCCAAAGCCTTTGTGATAGCCAAAGGATCACATACAGTCTGCTTCCTGGATATCTCCATGGCTAGAACTTTCGCTACTGTTCTTCCTAACTTTATTCCAGCAATTACTGCCCTTTGTCATTTTTGAACACTATGATCACATACCTCTTCCTGGAATGATCTCTATAAAACTAGGACTAAAATAAATACATACATACATACATACATACATACAAACAAAAAAAACAAACAAAAACTAGGACTAGATTCCTCATTTTATGTAGGTCTCTAACCAAATATTATTTATGAAAAATATCTTCCATTACCACTCTATAAAATTGTACTCTTCAGTCCTTTTCATCCTACTTTACATTTCTTCATAACACATATTTCTACTTGGTCTGTTATATGCTAATTTATTTATTTTATGTATATTCCTCTTATAATATATGCAACATCATAGGAAGGATGTTGTCTATTTGGTGCACAGCTTTATATAATCCAGTCCTGGGAATAGTGTCTACACCAATTATAGGTGCTCAATCAATATTTATTGAATTAATTACAAATAAATGAAGTGATAATTTTAAATACTAATGGTGGATGAGCTACTGAAGAAGAGATAGCAGGAAGGAGACCTGATGAAATGGAATGCCTTCTTTTGAGTGTTTACTAAAGGGAATGAATCTGCTGAAAAAAATTGAAACTGGGAGAGAAGAATAAGAATTTTCTATGTCATGAATCTATAGGTAAAATGAGATTCTTGTAAGGTTGATGAATATGGAAAATGAGTAGAGGACACTGAATTTAGTAAGTAATCAAGCTATAAATGTTTTGTTCATCTATTGCTGCATGATCAGTCATTTCAAACTTAGTGGCAAAACGACAACCATTTTGTTATGCTCATGAATTCTAGGATCAGGAATTTGGACAAGGCATAACTAGTTTGACTTATTTGGGATCTCCATTGGAAATATTTGATAGGCTTAGAGTGACTTGAAGATGGGAGCTGACATCATCTGGAGGCTTTGTTCACATGTCTTGTGCCTGGTCTAGCATAACTTGAAGATGAGGTTTATCTGGGACTGTTGACCAGAGTACCTGTAGGTGACTGCTCCTCTGGCTTGAGTTTATCAAAACTTGATATCAGGGTTGTTTTGAGAGGGTGTCTAGAGAGAGAGAGAGAGCATCTAGTAAGTGAACAGTCTAAGGGAAGCAGATATAACTTGCATGGTCTTTGCGGATCTAGCTGAAGAAATCTCACAGTGTCATTCTGTGGTTGAAGGGTGTTGGATACAAGTGAGTAACTAAGGCCAGAACAGATAAAATAGAATAATTAGATTCAAGGTGAGGGGAATTCAGCTTCATCTCTGGACTGGTGAGTGGAAAGATCACATTGCAAGAGCATGTGGGAAGGGAGATTGCTACAATTTTTGAAAATATAATTTGCTACAACTGGTAATGTTTGCAGAAATGACTTATGTATGTAAATTTTTCTTCAAGAAGTTTTGTGGTTAAATAAGAGTCAGAATAGATTAGACTTAAATGGAATATTTAAAACTTATTTTCAAATAATAAAAACATAACTACTGAGGAGTTTAACCAAACAAATGACCTGCACAAGGAACACATTTGGGAGGAAGCTAGCTTCCAGAGTTGGTGCCAATAAATCCTCATGCTTCCTCCTTTCTAAATCTTCGAACAATCCTAGCATCCCATAAAAGTGGGTTGATCAGAATCCCCTGTGCTCAGAGGAGATTCAACCAGAGCAGTTATGAGTTGGTTAATTCTATATGGGGGTTTCATGTGGAATTTTCTTTTGAAAAAGGATTTTACTGCTAAAAAACACACACCAAAAAAACCCTAAAAACAATAAAGTAGATGTATTCAAAGTTTCTTTACATTCCCAACTTTCTATGTTTCTATTTTTCTAATTTCCATAAACTGACAATTTGAAATATTAAATTCATAGGCTAAGGAAGAAGAGTGTGGAAATTACCAATTGTGGAAATCTTTATATAATAAGCACTGAGGCAGGATGCTTAAGACATGTAATCCCATTAAATCCATTCACCACTGCAAGGTAGTATTATTATCCATAACTTATAAGAAACCAAGACTCAACTAATTTAAAGGGTGACTCAAAACTAAAATGGTAGTATACAAAGACAGTGTTCTCACAAAAATGGACTCTAAAAATTTTTAAGAGCCAAATTTGAAAAATACATATATTTACTGGAATTGATTGCTATGAATAAAGTATTTGTTTCTATGTGAAACTTCTTATATGTTTGATAGATATGCCTTGGATACAAATTTGGCCCACTGAAGCCAAGGCCAAAGTTAAATTTTACAAACATAGAATAAAATTCTGAGGTATTATCATAAATCTAAGGTTTTATAAATTTTGAAATTATTAAATGTTATTATTAAATTATCAAGCACTCATTATTTAAATGTTTTGACATTATAGTATAGGAAGAATACCTTGTCTATACTCTCATTTTTTAGATTGCTTCTGCAGACACTCTATTGTTCATGATATAAAATAAATCCTCAGAGTCCACCAAAGTAGGTAAGGGGAGCAAGATATTTGGGAGACTATGTATTTTTTTTTCCAAACTTCCTTCTCTTTAGTATTTTTTTGTATTTTTTTGTGTTCTTTGTATTTGGACTAAAAATTATTTGAAATAATTGAATATTTTTAATGTTATAAATGTTTATAAGCTAAATAATTCCAGAGAGCTTAGAATTATGATATAATTCTTATTATTCTACCTTTTTATTTACATTTTACAAAAACTTTTAGATAAAAAAGGGATATTTTTTTTCTAAAGAAGTCTAGCTAATATTTTTTCCTAATATCTATTAAATACATGTTATTTCCCAATTTGTTTAACTCTTTGGATGCTTTGGATGCTTTTAAAATTTAGCTGCTTTAACTATTAAACATTAATTATTAAATCATTTTGCTCTTATAAAAATAAATTTGCATTAGTTGCTGAAATTTTTTTACATAGAACATAAAAAGATTTCCAAGTTACATATTAACATATTAACAATGAACTCAAATGACTTACTGTTATTTATTTTATGTGAATATTGTGAGTAGAAAATGTAGGTGATCTTCTCATTGCATGATTATTGATCTCAATCAATTTCAGTGCAACCCAGAATGGCTTTAAGTAAGCTTTTGACCACTGGCTTTCTCAAGACCATGTCCAAAGCCATGCCTAAAAGTATGTTTGGGCTTAATACCAAGGCTGATGCCATACCTTAAACTCAACCGTATTAAATGCTTATCCCCTTCTAAAAACCTAAATGTCAACAAACAGCTCAGAAACCAAATGTATCCTGAGACCTTGTTAGTTTCAAATAGAATTAATTAATACTCACAAATATCTCACCAATGTGATAAGACATTTGAATAAATTTAATTTAAGTTATTATTGGAAAAGAAACAAGAACATTATTAATTTATTCAAGAATGTATTTAAATTCGGAATCAAGTAATCCATGTAGAGTCATTAGATGGCTATTTAACAGTTTGCATATTACTCAGAGCTCAGTGGAATCACTATTAGTTCTCTTTAATTAAACTTCTGACATTTAATGTTGAGAGTTACCATCTTGAGAACCTAGAGATTTGATTGAAATAAATTTGATTAGTTAAGCTTATTGAATGCAACTTTAAAAAAAATCTTAAGAATTGTATATTTGGTTAATTCATGAAAAGATAGCAAACGTATTGATTGAAAACAACTTGGTCACAAACAAATTGGCTAAGATAACAATTTTATTAAAAATTTGACAAAACAATTTCAATACTGCTTTTCAAATATTAATTATCTTGGTAAATCAATTTTTAATTTTAGTTAATCATATATATTACAATGTACATTTATATAAATAAAGTTAGTTAATATTGTAATTCTACCATTTTGGTAGATTCATACTATTTTTACACTTCCAATAAACTGTATTTTATCAGTATGATTAATGAAAAATTAAAGTGGCCCATATGCATATGGATTTATGACCGCATAGAAAGGTAACGATTATTGATTAGGAGAATGGATGTGGAGGACTAAATGTGAGTTTTAGTTATATAATACATTGGCTTTGCAATTCTTGAGTTTCTAGTCAAATGGCAAATAATGAAATTGGTCATGTTGGTTATCAGAAAATAATTAACTTTCTTTTATAATGTTTTCTATGTATCAGATGATTCAGTGAAATCAAGACTTACTTAATTTACCCCTTCCTCTCTGACATGTGAAACTGAAAATAATTGATCAGATGATCGATGATCAACACTTCTAAATGGAAACTGAAACTTTAGGTAGATGGAGTATGAGTAGTTTCCATCAAGTTCATTGAAAAGGTGGACATAGATACATTAATAGAACTAGTTAATATTCCATTTAATCTATGTCCTTATTTTCACTGGTGAAAAGTGGGTGAAATGAAGTAGTTTTGAAGTAGAGAGTTTTCTGTTATTGGAAGGTAACTAAGCCTGCGTTGAAGATCCATTTGTAGTAGGGATTTATGCATTATATAGTGATTTAAAATTCTCCAAAGAACATTCCACAACAGTAGTTATAAAGTATGTTAATATGCATTGTGTTTTAAATCATTCTATGTTCTGTTGCTAGAGGAAAATAGTTAAATTCATTCCTTTATTTCATACTCATATTTTGATATGCTAATTTGCCCTATGAATTTCAAAGAAAAGAATAGATTTCAAATATTTTTCAAACGTTTTTATTTTGATGTCCTGTATTCCTATCTCACAAGACCCTGCCTATCCAATTAAATACACATCAGAAAACATCATACTACATTTTACAGCTCTGAAATTATTTGAATACAATTATTTTTTTCAAAGTGGAACTATTAATTTGAAAGGAAACTAAAACGAGTATGATGTCTAAGAACAAGTAATGGTAGAGAACCTCCTATTTCCTCAAAAATATACATGATCCTTTTGAAATCACAAGGATATAAGTTCAGCAACATGGCAAAATCCAAAATAATACTGCTTTAAACGAGACTGGAAGCCATTTCTCTCTCAGGAAATCCTGAAATGGTATTGGAGCTCTGTGTCAAGAATTTATCAAGACTGAGGATTCTTCTCCCTTGAGGCTTCAGACTCCTAGTATGATCCCTTCATCTCTATGGATCAAGGGGGCAAGGGGAGAACAAGCTATTTTCTTTTATGGACACAATTTATAAATTGCACATAAAGGTTCTACTGACATACCTTTCCCCCAAACTGAATCGTATATCTGCCTCTACCTGAAACTGACTGGATTTGTTTTTTTCTGAGTATATGCCCAGATAAAGCTTGGGAAATTTTCTATAAAAGGAAGAGAGCATATATATTGAAGAACCTGTTATATGGCCTTATTATCAGTACAGTTGCTTCTGATGACATATTGGTAAGGAAACACTGCCTCTGGAAATTAAGATTGCATTTCTTTACTAATCTTCTGTTATTCCTTAAGTATCCTATCTAATAAAAGAGTAATATGCAAATTTACTATCACTCTGCTATACCTGCAAACCATGCCCACCAGCCATGCCCACCAGCCAATCAAGAGTGAGCATGCAAATTACCCCCAACCAAGATAGCTGAAACCACGGAGTGAGCAGGAACAAGGCATGGGTTTCCCCGGTGATGGAGGAAGCCAAGCTTTCTGCCTGCCTTGACCTGTCTTGGCCTCCACTTAAGGTTATAAAGTTTCAACTATAGAAGATAAAGAAATCCCAACAGAAATAGCTGCCTCCACAGAGCAAGCAGGAGGCTTGGCTCAGCTCTAGGCTACAAAGTTTCAATTGTAGAGGATAAATAAATCCCAGATACCAGGGCCTCCACTTGGGTTGCTGGCGGGGCATGGCTGGCCTGCAAACCACCACAGACCCCTCACCTAGGCTGCCCCACACCCCAAGGGAAGCCCCACCCTGATCTGGACACCCTTCAGGGCAAACTAGCCTGCCTCCATGTGGACACAAGATGGCCACTACAAGATGGCCAGTGGGGGAGGGCAATTGGCAGGGACCAGGCCTGTAAGGAAGGGCAGTTGTGGGCAATCAGGCCTATAGGGGAGGGCAGTTAGGGGTGACCAGGCCTGCAGGGGAGTGCAGTTAGGGGTGACCAGGCCCACAGGGGGGCAGTTAGGGGCAATCCAGCTGGAAAGGAGCAGTTAGGGATCAATCAGGTTTTCAGGCCAGGGCAGGCAGAAAGCTTGGATGCATTTGGAAGGAGAAGGAAGATCTTTATTTGCCCTCATTCTCCTCACCTTTCTCCCTAGGGGGTGATCAGGCTGACAGGCAGAAGCAGCTAGGGACAGTCAGGAAGGCAGGCAGGTGAGCAGTTGGGAGCCAGCAGGCCTGGATTGTGAGAGGGATGTCCTACTGTCCATTTAGGCCTGATCCCACCGGGATTGAAGAGGGTGCAGATTGGAGAGGGTGTAGGCTGGGCTGAAGGACCACCCCCATGCATGAATTTTGTGCATGGGGCCTCTAGTGTATGAGAACACTAAAGAAAATCTAATAAGGTATAAGATAATAATAATATGAGAAAGAGAGAGAAAGAATGGGAGGGAAGGGGAATAACACAGAAGGAAAAGACAGAGAAATTATTTGAATGAGGAGGTAAAACAGGATATACTATGCACAATGGATCTTGCTGTTAGTTAAAGCTGAGGGTAATATTTTGCATTTAAGGTGAGATAGTCTGGCCATGGGAAATTTAATAAGTGCTGTGTCAAAAAGGCACATCAGCTGCCTGACTCACAGCCACGTAAATATTCTCATACTATTTGCTTTATGATGATGTTTATACAACATATTTTTACATTACATAGATTCTAAGCTTAGGACTATTTTCCAATTTTCTTTTTTTAATTACAAAACTATTTTGTGATTCAATATTTCTATGTTGCATGCTTTCTTAAGTTTTTAATGAATAATCACTTTGCTGGCTATTTGACATCCATATTCTCACTTCATTCACAAATTCAAATTTTTATGTATATTTATATATGTATGTATTTGTAATTTATATACATCTATATATGCAAATATATAATTTATATACTAGATCTACATACATATATACATATATATATCTAGATATATCAATAAATATTTATAAACACCTCTGCTGAGAACTATGCTAAATGCTATGAAAGATGCAAAAAAGGGTAACCCTTAGTCACTCCAGTTTTGTGCTACACATAGTCTAAAAATAGAAGTGAAAGAAAACAAGAAAATTTTCTAAAACATGTAAATTATAGGATTAGTGAGCATGGTGTCATCTGCTTGTCTGTATCTAACACTCGTCATCAAGAAATAACTTGCTTTTCATAACTGAGAACAGGTGTTATCATCCTTCGTCTAGCTTCAACTCCGGGTGCTGCATTAAGAAATGAAAAGCATTCAGAAAATCAGAAAATTCCTCAAAGAATAATATATATATATATTTATGAAACATTCTCTAAACTTTCATCAGTCCTTTCATCACAGCTATGCATCTATTTTATTTTTATAGGTCCAATGCCTTACTCTGTATTCAAAATAGGGATGGGAGGTATTTTTCCCCCCTTTAATTTCCCTAACAGAAAAAGGGAGCTGCTATTTTCCAAAAGTTGCGTATGCCCCAAGTAACAATTGTATTATTTGCATTTGTGCTCCATGGAGCCTTTTAATGAAACACTTCTTGTTCTGAGAATACTCAAACTAAATAATTACTTTTCAGCCATAATAAGAGAAATACCCTGAAAAGTATCTAAGTAACTTTAATCCCCTTCAAACTTTCCCATGTTCTTATTCAAGATCCTTGTTTCTTTTCCACCTTGAGGACGTGTTATATGTATTCACTATGTCCACTTTCTCGCTAGCAACTTTTTTATATTAAACTGAAACACATTCCTTTCCCTCATTCTCCTCACCTTTCTCCTCAAGCTTCCCCTCTCACTAGCCCATTAAATACATGTACCAAATCCAACCATTTCGTCTGCACAAACCAATAGTACCTCTTAACTCTCCTAATTCTGTTAATGATGCTTCTTTTCTCTCTCACACAGGTTTGAAACTTCATTTTCAATTAGTCTCTCTGTATCATCTGTGTCATGCAGTCCATTGTGCTGCTTATTCGAGGGCCAACATCTGCAGTGTTGTTCTTCTTTGTTTGCATCTTCTGCTCCATTCCAGTTTGGCTCAGTCCCTCATTATTTTTTAATTGACACTGTATCCTGTGCTCTTGCTTTTCCAATAAGCGATGATGCCTTTCAAGACAAAATCTCTTGTTCACTGAACATGCCCCTCATTCTTACCTCTAAGTGCCTTCATTCACTGTTTTGTTTATTTTTCCCCCATAGAATGTTCTCTTTCATAATCTAGTTTTGGAAATATTACCCATCCATAAGATTCATGGTCATTTATCAGGAAAAAAAAACCACAGAATAAAAACATGGTATTTTTTTGATAAATAGGTTATAGGTGGGTTTATACCAGCAATTTTACTTTGCTAAATACATTTATTTTTCTCTGTTCTAAAACTATGATACTTTAAGATATATACCATATTATAAATAATTTAAACTCTTTTGCATTGACAACACATTCTTAAAACTTTGTGTATCAAAGTTGTAATTTTTCTTAAGGCACTAGCCATGTCTTGCTCACATATGTTTTTCTTGGAGCACTTTTCAGTTTTCATAAAATGGAAATGCATTAAATATTTGATGAATGAGTGAGTGAATTTAAGACTTATTACCATCAGTATTGGTAGTCCCTAATTGTAAAGAATGGCCAAAGATCTAGTAAGTTACTTTGAGAAAAAGAAGTTCCTCATTAACTTTCTAAGATGTGTTTAGTTCAATTTCCTCAAAGAATAAAAGGGTATGGCCTTTTTTTTTTCTTTGAAATAAAATAGCTATCTCTATTGTTTTGTAGTAAAATCAGTATGATTGTATGACCTAATGAACATCCTTCACAAAATGCAGGCATGAAAGACTATAATTATCTTCACAGTTATTTTTAGTGATCTATTGATGCATAACACATGACCACAAACTTAGCAGCTTAAAACGTAACGCATCAATTATTTCATGGTTTCTGTGGGTCAGAAGATCAGCCAGATATGGTATAACTGGGTTTAGTGCTTCAGGCTGCAATCCAGGTGCTGACTGGGTCTGCAGTCTCATCAGAGGCTCAACTGAGTAAAAATTTGTTTTTAGCCTAACTCAGGTTATTGGCAGATTCATCTCCTTGCAACCTAGGATTGAGGCTGCCCTCTGTTCTTAGAAACCACTAGCAGTTACCTGCAGTGTGAGTTTCTATTTCATGGCAGTTGGCTTCTTCATGGTTGGCAAAGAAGAGTGACTCTAGAGCTATTCTGCTAGCAAGACAGTCTTACATAACATAAGCATGAAGTGATATTTTGTTACTTTTGCCATTTTTTAATGGTTTGAAGCCAATCACAGGTCTCATCTATACTCAAAGGGAGGGGAATCAAAGCTGTAGACACCAGTAGTTAGATGCACCAACTTAAAGTGTCACATGATGATGGCTTTTATTATATGGTTCCTATTTTCCATTCATAAGTCCTGCCTCAGGTTCTGCTGTATATATTATTCTAGGAATCATTTCTTCCACCTCTTAGTTTAGACTTTCATGACTAGATTTCCACAGATAAGATATAAGCATTGAAGGACTGGATGCATTTGGAAGGGGAAGGAAGATCTTTATTTGCTGGCTGTTTACAGAGTTCATATAAAAATTCAGAATGTTATGAATAGAACAGAATGTGCAAGATCATCTGGCACAACTACTCATTGTAATGACTTGCAAACAAAATCACTCAGAGATGGAATGGTTTATCCAGGATTGAATCTGAATATGTGACCTACCTGGAGACCCTGAACTCTCAGATAGAAAAGTTAATGAGTACTTGCAGTGAAATTAATTCAGTTAAATATAGCATATGGAGATTGGATTTGATCCAAAGAAGTAGTTTTTTTTAACACTTTTTATAAACATTTTAAAACTGGTATAGCAGAGTGAAAATTATACAGTTATTATGATTATTTTGATATGCAATGAATACAATTAAAAGGTTATTTTACACAATTTTTAAATGAGATCTTTTATGCATGTTAGTTGTTATATAATTTATGGGGCTAAAAATAACTAACATGGTATTTTCTAAGACTTAGATATATAACTCTATAAAGAACACATATGGAGTGAATGGAATCAACACTATTAATCATAAATACATGAAACACCTTGGTCTATAGTCCCAGTTATTTTCTTGATCCTGGTTAGGCTCTACTGAGAGAATACATTTGTGTTTCCATCAATGTAAATCATACACTCATTAATTTAATTACATATTGATGCATTTTAGTATATACACCACATACTAAACATACTGGCGCTAGAAATACAAAGGTCAAGGCTTAGTAGTTATTTTTAAGTATCTCATAGAAGGAACCATAAAGAAAATTGTCATACAATATGCTAAGAGTGTGGTGATATGAAGTAACTATAGAACAAATCAACAAGAAGGAATAGTTCCCGTGTCTGAAGATTTGGAAAGGCTTTTAGATAAGTGACATTTGACACCAGAAAGGTGCATTGTGAATAAATATCTTTCCCTTCTGACTAGTTTCTTAGTTTTCTAGAAATTTTAGCTTATCTGCATTTTGAGTCTTCACAGTTGCATTTTTATTCTGATGGAGATGGTTTTGAAGTTCTACTAGATTGGAGTTGGGAGAAGGGATGAAAGCAACATCATTCATTTCCTTTACTACTTGATACTGCTCCTGATTTAATGCTATCTACAACCTCATGGCCAATGGGCACATGCATTAATAAGTGTCTAATAGGTAGGTGATTTATTTTAGATTTGTGGTGTTCAAATCTAAAGATTTAGGAGGTGAGAGACTCACTTCTCATTGTCTTGAATTCATGTTTTCTAGTCATCAGTGAGAATGAGATGAAAATTTTACCTATAGTAGCCAAAGATTGAATTAATATACAAATTAATTTTATTTTTTGGTGCAAATGACTCCTTCAGAATGGATGAGAAATATTTATACAACATATTCAAAAGAGGATTTACCATGAAATATATCATAAATTTCTTGCATTTCATGCTTTATATTATAACTAGAGGCCCAGTGCACAACATTTGTGCACTGGATGGGGGTCCTTCAGCCTGACCTGAACCCTCTTGTAATCTAGGACTACTCAGCAGACTTCCCCCAAGGGGTCCTTAGTTCTGCTGTAGAGGCAAGAGTGGCTCCTGCCACTGCTACTGCACTCAGCAGCCATGAGCCTGTCTTCTGGCTGAGCGGTGCTCCCCCTGTGGGAATGCACTGACCATCAGGGGGAAGCTCCTGCATTGAACATCTCCCTCCTGGTGGTCAGTGTGCATCATAGCAACTGGTCATTTCACCATTTGGTCAATATGCATATTAGCCTTTTATTATTATAGGATTGATTTTCAGTTCCATTAATTTTTAAATTAATTCACTTAATCACATATAACTGATTATTTGTAAAATGGGGCTAACAGTTCCAATTTAATTTACAGGTGAACTGTGAAACTCAAAGGAGACAATGCATAAAAATTTCATATAAATTCAAACCTCTACAGAAATGAAAACATTTAAAATTTGAAAAACTGAGTTTAGAATTTTTATTTAAGTTTGGGAATAAGTTTTGAGGCATGGCAAAAAAACAGTGAGTTCATTTAAAACATGTTTATCTGAATTTAAATTTCATACAGTTAACTTTACATTCTTATAATTAACTAGAAGCCTGGTGGACGAATTCATGCATGAGTGGAGTCCGTTGGCCTGGCCAGTGATTGGGGCTGATTGGGGCCATCTCATCCAGTCCCACTCAAGGCCCATTGGGACTGTGGGAGGTTAGCTGGCCACATGAGGTTGGCTGTGGGAGCGCAATGAACACCAGGGAGCAGCTTCTGCATTGAGGGTCTTCCCCCTGGTGGTCAGTGTGCATCATAGTGACTGATCAACCTAGGCTTATATAGATAGATAGATAGATAGATAGATAGATAGATAGATAGATAGATGTCTTTTGGTAAGGTACTTGTGGAATTTTAAAAATGGAGGACAAATGTTCCTATTAATGTTCTTGCAAATGTATGTTGTCATAGTCCAAATGACACATACAATTTCCTAAAACAGTTGTGAAGTAACACTTGTTTCTAAAAGTCTTTTTTTCTCTCTTTTCTTCCTTTCTCTCTCTCTCTCTTTCTTTCTTATTTTTTTTCTTCTTTGCAATCCACTTTATTAAAAGATAACACTCAGTAGGCTATATAAAGGTGGAAACTCCAATTTAGATTCTGAAAGATGATTTTATTTAACTGTAGGTATATTTTAGTTTTATTTTCTAACCACCTCTCAGATTAGCTATTTAAATAAAACTAATAAAAACAGATTTCATCTATTAAAATTTGAGAATTTACCTATATTATAAACAATCATCACTATGAATATATCAACATTTTATCCTCTAGCTAAAGAAAGTAAGTTAGGAAACATGTCCATCTTACATCAATTAGTTCAAATTACAATGAGATTTTTCAGTGTCCTCATTTACTTATGTGGTGTGTATATAAATCTTGATCAAATTAAGTATCAAACCACTATGTCTCTATTTCATCCTTCCTCTCTAACATCCTCTCTCCCTTTCTTTTCCTCTTTTGTATTATTGTGATAGGTATTCTGGATAGAGGGAGTTCGTAAAACTCAAAGTTTTAAAGAGAGCGAGCCAGATGGATAGAAGGATAGATAGACAGATAGATAGAGAGATAGGCAGGAAGAAAGAGAGAAGTAGGGGAAAGGGGGATAAAGGAAGGGAGGGAGGAAGAAAGGAAAGAAAAAAGGAGGGAAAGAAGGAAACAAGATAATACTATTATTGCTTATTAGAGTTAAGTAAAAATCAATGAGGGAATGAATGTAGGTGTGATAGTTAACCTAAGCTTATTCTTCACACATTTTGGATGAATATGTTGAGACAGATTTAGGGTTGCAACACAATATAATATTCATTATTGGTATCTAAGTATTTGAACTGTCCATGACCTCATCACCATTTCTTAAAGTTCCTATGCATTGACTATTATTATGTCATGATTGATCCACAACCTAATGAAATCCTTGACACAATGAAGGGTGCTGGCAACTGTTGTGGAGGAGAAACTGATACATCTCCAGTTTACTTTATGAATTCAACAATGACTATTAAGGCTTCTATAAACTTTTTTCTTATTCACGTTCTCTGGATGGGATAGAGTAACTTTTCAAGATGAGCTAAACTTTCAACAAAATTTGGAGATTGAATTTTTATTATTCCACAAATTTGACCATGAGTTGTGAAAAGAAATGTATAATGATTTTGAAACTTAAAACTTTTACGGGAAAAGTTTTCACTCCCAGATGTTTGGTGCATTCATGAAATTTAGTAAAATTTCATGGAAATGTGCACTGAAAAATGCCTTCTGGGACATTTGTTAGATTCTCAGTATTGATCATGAAATAGAAACCAGACGCTATTCTGAGCTGTAGTCATTTATGTAATAGATAGTAAATATGTGTTTTTGACAAGTGATTAGTTAGCAAGTTAGACATCTGGATGAATTGGAATTTCGGATTCTAAATTATGTAATTCACCCCTTAGCATCTGCCAAAGGAAAACGACCAAAGATAACAGAATCTGAAAGATATAAACTGATAAATGGGGAATGGTAATGCAGTATCTAAGTTTTTTAGTTTAGATCCTTAGTATCTCTTTCATAACTATACTATCTCTAAAATTGAGAGATAATTGGATTTGCATAATAGATATTCTACAGACTTGGGATTCAGCTCTTTATATAAGAAAAAATCTGCTTGTATTTACATTTTACTATTGGAAAGATTTTATAAGTGCTAAAAAATCAAATGTATTCTGTGAACTTAGTGGTATTGGATGGGTTAGGAGGAATTAAAAGTATATCCTTTAAAATAATATTTTCAGGCACTCAGAATTTCTCTAGTACATTTAAAAGTCCTAGGTTTGAAAATTTTTAACTTTATAAATTTGTCAATACTATCTCATCTATTCCTCTTCTTAAGTCAAAGCTATTATTTCTTAGTGTTTTACACATATCTACTACTGTTTTTCACTAGGAGAAATAAACACAAGCATCCACCATGGATCACATGCTAAGCACCTTGACAATAAATTGAGAGAATACAATTAATCAGTGATAAAGGCTGGGTGAAAATATATTTAGGAAGAGATGATGTAGTTTAGCAGTAATGGACAATAATGAGCCTTTCTTGCCATTTAACTGTGTTAAATATAATATTTGAATATTAGAGCTAGAAAAAGACTTAGTGATCACTTAAGTGAAAGATTGTCATATATTCCTTAGCAGTGGTTCTCAACCTTTTTTAATGCTGTGACCTTTTAATACAGTTCCTCATGTTGTGGTGACCCCCAATCATAAAATTATTTTCATTGCTACTTAATAACTATAATTTTGCTACTGTTATGAATCATAATGTAAATATCTGTGTTTTCTGATGGTCCTAGGCTCTACAGCAGCAGTTCTCAACCTGTGGGTCGTGACACACAGGTTGAAAACTGCTAGCAAGGTCGCCTAAGACCATCAGAAAACAGATACTTACATTATGACTCATTAACAGTAGCAAAATTATAGTTATGAAGTAGCAACGAAAATAATTTTAAGATTGGGGGTCACCACAACATGAGGAACTGTATTAAAAGGTCACAGCATTAAAAAAGGTTGAGAACCACTGCCTTAGAGTCTTTTAAGTTGGAAATATCTCAGGGGCCACATTGAGAAAGAGTAATAATGCATCCAATGGTGAGGGCTCTGGAATCTCATTCCAACCTGGGTCAACTGGTGCTGTTTGGGGAGATTTGTTATAATCATTGGTCATAATAGCAATTTAAGAAAGACTCTCACTATTTAATACAAATTAAAATCCACTAATTCTAGACCATCCCAACCAATTTTACTGATGAGAAAACTGAGACCCGGAGAGGTTATATTATTTACCTAATAATCAAATAATTGAATAATTATTTCTGGCACATTACCTATTAGTCACAAATAAAAGAATACGAGCATTGGAATGCACAATTTTTATGAATGCTATTTGGCAGATTCTCTTTGGTAAAGAAGAAGAGAGAGGCAACAATGTAGAACAGAGAGAATGAGTTAAAGATTTAATGACAGATAAGAAGGATAGAGAGAAAGTTGAAGCTTCAGAAAAATGATCAGGATCCATTGGCTGGAAGTCCCAATGGAGGAAGATGTGGATTCCATTCTGGTGGTGAGGATGGTAGGCATTCTGCTAAATTATGAAGAAGAATGATGCAGCTGATGGTGGGCACCTGGGAGAGTCTGTTTTGGCTAGTTGGCAGCTTCGGGTGTTGCTGAAAGATGATGGAAGCATGAAGTGAAGGTAACTGAATACCAGTCTCTCCCCGGAGCCATCATTGTGATTTAAAGTTTCTGAGAATGAAGTTTGGAGCCTTAGAGGAAAAGATGCCTGGAGGGAGGTAAAACTTGGTTGAGTAGACCACACAATTGTGTCAATATGTCATTTGGAGGTGGCTGATTTATGTTTATATTGGCCATTTTTATATATCACTGTTATTGCTTTTTGCTAAAATTCGCTCATTGTGGCCTTTTTATGGCTGCTCTGTGCTGCACTAATCTGCATCAGAACTGGAAAGAGTTATGGCCTCAGTCTTTAAGGACCCATGGCATACCTCGCTACCTCTTAACACAGAAAACAACTTTAAAGTGCTAACTTTAAGATGACCTTTAGAATAGAAAAAAAAAATCTCTGTTAGGGGGAAACCCTTCTTGTCTATGAATTGATTGTGTATGCTTAAGGTTTCCAGTAAGATAAAACCATGTTATATAAATCCTTTATACATTTTCTATTTCTAAAAGAACATTCTAGAAAAATACTTTGGCACTTAAATTTCTTAATAATATTTTCCTAATAATAATTAAAATATGCTATCCTAATATGTATTATTTTTATTATTATAATAATCATTACTGCATTATTTTCACTTTGTGCCTATTGTGGCCCTGTTGCATGTAGGTAGGACTGGAAGCTACATTTAATCCCATTTACAGATTAGGAAATTAGCCTCAGAAGTTAAATTACTGGTCAAGGTCTCCAATTCTATTATGTGCAAAGTCAAGTTTGAGAGTTTTATCTTCTTATTCTAAGTTTACTCTTCACTTTGTCAGGATGATATAGCATATAATGTGGCAGTACACATCATGGAGCCTGAGATCTGCCTTTTTCCATCACTCTGTTTACTAGTATGTAATCTCTTCAAATAGGTTCTGAGCTATTGGGAATAAACAATAAAACCTTATTTCTTTTGGTCTCCCAAACTTAATAAACAGTAAATAACTCATTATTTGCTTACGATCTTCAAGATATACATATTATAATACACATCATAATAATAGCTATCTCAGTGCCAGACTTTATATGTATAAAAAATTAGGCAATATGTTTGTCCCCCAAGTGCTTAGTCAGATGGGAGAAGACAGACGCTATGTCCATCAATAAGTATGGCTGCTTACTTGTTATTCAAGTCTCAGCTTAAGTGCTTCCTCTATAAAGATTTCTCTGACTCCCAATCTAAGGATGCTCTCTCCTAATTTTAATATGTCTTGTCAATGCCTGAGAAAGACCTTTTCCAACTGCTTTCTTTAAAATAGCCTTGAGATCCACACCATCTTCTTTTATTTTCATTATAACACTTATTTACTTATATTTCTATACATTCATTTGGTTTATTGTATGTCACCTTTCACTAAAATAAAATAAGAGTAGGGATTGGTTTGTCTTGTTCACTGCTATACTTCCTGATTTAGTGCAGGAAGGAATAATATCTACCAACCTCATAGTTGTAAATACCATCTAGATATTGATAACTCCCAAATTCTAAGTAAAACTTATATCTTCACCCATTACCTCTCTACTGAGCCTCAGATAAATATATTCAATTGCTTCTTAATTGAATGTCTAATAAACATCTGAAACTTAACTCAAAATAAAACTTTTTATTTTTCATTTATTTTTCTTTGTCCAAAATGTTTCTTCTACATTTTCCCTAGTTGTCTTCATTATCTATCTATTTGTTAAGTCAAATCACAAAAGTTCAAACCAATACCTACCCTATAAGATCTACCTAGAAAATATGTATCTGATTTATTCATTTCACTGCTATTTTTGCCACCATAACTCTACTGTATTACACTATCATCTCCCACATTAATTACTCAATGTAAAAATCTTATGTATTAGTTTTCTATTGCTGTAATAACAAATGGCCATACACTTAGTAACTTAGAATAATGTAAATTATTCTATAATTTTGAAGATCAGCGGTTAAAATAGGTCTTATTGAGCTAATATCAAGGTGTTGGCAAAACTTTATTCCTTCAGCAGGCTCTAGGAGAGAACCCATTTTCTTGCCTTTTCTATCTTCTAGAAGCCATCTGCATACCTTGGCTGGTGGTCGTTTTAAGAAGCTAGGTTTAAATCTGATGCATTGAAAATCAGAGGCGGAATTTATTAACATATTGGGCATGGCTTATTTTCAGGAAAACTATGTATTATGCTGTTTATTCACTTTATATGTGAAAACTATGTATTATGAAAACTATGTATTATGCTGTTCATAAGGGGGGCACTACTGTATTTTGATAGATGTTAAATGATAAAAGAATAGGAGCAGGAAATACATTTTTGTTTTGTTTTTTAACCAGGAAAGTCTTTGATTAGATGGCAAAGATGATGGGAAAGAAAATGTGGTTCTCAAGAATACTCGAATACTCCTATAATTCCCTTATAGACGATGGCCTGTTATATCTGCAGAAACATTATGGGATTGGGATATTGTATGGAAATTGTCATCTCAAAATGTTGGAGCTTCTCAAACTTAAATCACCTGTTCTCAGAGGTATTTCCATCCACCTTTCTGTGGTAGAGGTGACTATTGAAGCTGAGAAAGGCTTGATACTTTGTATTGGTGACCATAAGATGAAATAGGTTCACGAGTTTATCCCCATAAGCTTTTACTCAACCATAAGTAAAGGTCAGATGTTCCTTAGTATAAAAAACTATAAAGCTAAGAAAATTTTTGTTAAAAAGTTTTTTTTTTTTTAAAAATGTTCTAATCAATAGAAACATCAATGAGGAGAGAGAATCATTGATTGGCTGCCTTCTGTACACCCCACACTGGGGATTGAGCCTGCAACCCTGTCATGTGCCTAACCAGGAATCAACCATGACTTCCTGGTTCATAGGTCAAAGTGCAACCACTGAGCCATGCCAGCCAGGCCCTGGGCTCTTCTTTTAATAAAAAGCTATGTGTTACGTACTTTTTATTATGGCAAATGCCTAGAATCCTAGTCAACTATCCCTGAACCACGTCTATTTAGCTCTGTGAAGAAGATAAATAGGCTCAAGAATAGTAAGTAACATTTATTGATGCTGGCTCTGTGTAAGACAATTTGCTAAGTGCTTTACTTTTATTATTCCAACTAATTGTATAGCTATTATTATAATGTCATGTTAAAAATAAAGAAGTTACTATCACTATCCATATTTTAAGTAAGAAAACTGAAGTTCGATAATGAAATAATGTACCCAAGATTAACTAACAAGTACAATAGTCTCTCCCTATATCCACAGTTTCACTTTACATGATTCAGTTATTTGTGGTCAACTTCAGTCTGAATATCAAATGGAGAATTCCAGAAATAAACAATTCACAAGTTGTAAATGATGAGTAGCATGATGAAATCTCATGCTGTCTTGCTCCATCCTGCCTGGGACATGAACTGCCTTTGTCAGCATGCCCAGGCTGTAGATGCTCCCTAACCCTTACTCACTGAGTTTTCAGATCAACAGTTTCTGAATTGTAGTGCTTGTGTTCAAAGAACCATTATTTTACTTAATAATGGCCCCAAAGTAAGAATAATGAGGCTTGAAATTTGGATATACCAAAGAAAAGCCAAAAGTGCTTTCTTACAATAAAAAGGTAACAGGTTTTGACATAAGGAAAAAAAAAATTGTATGCTGAAGTTACTAAGATGTATAGTAAGAATGAATAGTCTATCTGTGAACTTGTGAAGAAAGAAAAAGAAATTCATGGTAGTTTTGTCATCACATCCACACTGCAAAATTTATGGCCACAGTGTGGGATAAGTGCTTGGTTAAGATACAAAAGGCATTAAATCTGTGGATGGAAGATGTGGACAGAAAATATGTTATGATGGATGGCATCGTGTTGTGCCAGAAAACACTGAGTCTATAGAAAGACTTAAGCAAGTGATTCCTAGAAATGAGTGAACACATACACAGAACTTTACAATAGTACTTGGTTTTAGTTCTATTTTATTATTAGTTACTAGAGTTCAGTGCACAAAATTTGTGCATGGGTAGGGTCCCTAGGCCTGGCTGGCAATTAGAGTTGATCTGTGGGATGGCTAGTGAGGAAGTCGGGGTTGTGTGGGAAGGACCCTCTGACACCTGCCTTGGCTGTCCTGGCACCACCCCCTGCTGCTGCTGCTGTTGGTTGGGTCCTGCGGACTGGGGGCAGCTCCTGCACTGAATGTCTGCCCCCTGGTGGTCAGTGAACACCATAGCGACTGGTTGTTCCACCCATTACTCTGCCATTCGGTTTATTTGCATATTAGGCTTTTATTATACAGTGGTACCTCGAGATACGAGTTTAATTCGTTTGGTAACCTTGGGGTGTGGGAAACTATGAGACGCTCGAGTAGCAGTAAACTGGTGGGTCGTGTGCAGCTGGCCATCCACGCGATTACTCCTATCTCAAATGTTGCTCGTATTTCAAAGCAAAAATCGCTCACGCAACGGCTCATATATCAAAAATCTCATATGTTAAGGCACTCGTATCTCGAGGTACCACTGTATTGGATTGTTATTGATCACTTACTTACATAATTTAAAAGATAAACTTTATCATAGGTATGTATATATTTATAAGAGAAAACATAGTCTATGTAGGATTGGGTACTATCCATAGGTTCTGGCACCCATCAGGGGTCTTGGAACATATCCCCCATGGATAAGGGGGGCACTACTGTATTAGGGCTCCTGTCTGATCCAGGCAGCCTGACTTTAGAGGTTGCTCACTGAACCTTGTGCTTTCTGCCTCTCCATAGCTGTGAGTTCATATACACATATTTTCAAACTATGTGCTTTCACACAGCTCCAAACTTGGGTATTATCTGTGATTCATCTGTTTTCCAGAACCACCATTTCTAGATGTCTTTATCAGACTTACTTTCCATTTTAATATCATAATTCATTCATATATGCCTTCATTCAATAAACATTTACTGATTGTATATTGTGCTTCAGGCACTGTGTAAAAACTGTGAACATTGATCTGTTGACTCCACTTTTACCCCTAACCTATCTTGCATTACTTCTTCAGGACCATCCGGGAAATCTCAGCTCTTATGCTCAATGTTAAAGGCTTTTAAAAACATCCATCTAATTTTACGTAAATTCCTGCTAAACCACATGTCCTTTCCTCTCATTGTCTTCACAAGTTGCTTTGTCCTGAAACTTACCTAAATCTTAATCATCTTTTATGATTAGTTTTCCCATGGAGTTACTTTTCCCTCTGAAAAGGAATGCATACACACATATAAATATATATCATTTTTCTTATTAGTATACATTTACATAAAGTATAAAATACAAAAATAAAAATCATATGTGTTCCTTGCAAAAATGCAATAAGCTGTGGGAAAATGAGCTACCTTCTTTGATTTCTCCATCTCTCACACCCAAGTAATGAATCTTTCTTCCTTTTCTCTATGTCTTTGTTGTAGGGATTATATAGTAATATGTGTTTGAGTTAGTGCTATATATTTCTGAGTATGTAATAATAAATAATTTAATCTATTAATTTGTTAACTCCATCAAAATGAAACCATCAGAAATTTAGGGTAAAATCCCATCTATGAATAGATTATTGTCATATTCAAAACATTACTGAGTTCTGCTTATTGGTATCTTTGTACTTTTAAAAGGTAAAATTAAATAAGTTGGTATTTGGACATTTGGTGAATACATTTCCTTATTTTTGCAAGTATGTATTAATTTTGGAAATCTAAAAAGGATTGCCTAGGCCAGTGGTCGGCAAACTGTGGCTTAAGAGTCACATGCGGCTCTTTGACCCCTTGAGTTTGGCTCTTCCACAAAATACCACGTACAGGCGCGCACATACAGTGCGATTGAAACTTCATGGCCCATCCGCAGAAATCAGTTTCTGGCTCTCAAATGAAATTTCAGTCATTGTACTGTTGATATTTGGCTCTGTTGACTAATGAGTTTGCCGCCCACTGGCCTAGGGCATCTTGATGGACATGTCCTGCACCAAGGAATTACTTAGCAAGGTCATGAGGACACCATGATCATCTCCACTGCAATATTAACTATTACAAAGTGTTTAACATTTGGGCTATAAACAGAGAATCTTTTAAAAATATTTAGCAAAAATTCAAAATGTAATTTAAATATATTTTTGTTTAAAAATAATAAATAAATTATTCTAAATTTAGTATGTAATCTAATATGTAATCAACATTTATTGATGTTTGAGCTTTTGAATTAAAATTGGATGTCTCCACGTACAATCATGATGAGGTAAGGTATAGAATCTCACTAGTTAATGCCACAGGTCTCAATTGCTTTAAGATACCCATTCTTAGAGTGACAGCTGGTAATGTGTTTTGGCAAATGAGTATTTATTTATTTAGTTTTATTTGGTGACTAAATATTTTGGCCAAATGTTATATGTTAGAAAGCATTTTGCCTTTACCATTTTGTTTCTTTAGACACCATTTATTTTGAATTAAATGACTATATAATCTTTAATATAAAATTTTGACCATAATATATGATATCTTTATAACCTGTAAATATAAGACATATACCTTTTATGGATAGATAAAAATAGAATTGTTGATTTTGTCCAAGGAATAGTCTTAGAATTTATACTATATACCAATTAGGTTTTTAGACTTAGTGGTCACAGGTGAATGTGCACAATAAGGCTTGTCCCGCCTCTGGTTTCTCATGTCAGATCATTTTTACATAGAAATAGGAATGGTATAGGTAACTTTTCAAATACCACTGAAATTTTGTTAATTTGCGTATTGGTTCTTCCAATTATGATCTATATGATCTTTAGTATGTTATTAAATTTCCATATGTCCAATTTCTTCATTTGAAAAGTGGGAAGAGTAATAGGTGTATTAAGGATTAATGTAAGGTTTAAATGAGATAATGGGTGTAAAACAGAAGGAAGGGATGTAGAAAATGCTTCAAAATTGGTAGAGTTTATTAATTTTTATTAGATTTCTGGGAATAATGATTCTATCAGGTACTTATTTACCTGATAAGCTTATTTCCTACAACCTATCTTGGCTCAGCAACTTTGGCCCAAATATATCCCAGAATCATTGTAATACAAAATGCAATCCCTGACTCAATTTTCTGCTCCAACCTCAATGTAAATTATTTCCTTGGTAGTATTAGCACAAATTTGTAACTAGGAACTCCTTGAAGTACATTTCTCTTGTCTGTCTCTCTTAGAGACATTCAAGGAAGGTTTTCTTACTGAATAACTTAGTTCTCCCTGAATTTGAAGTGGTGGTTAGTGGAGAGCATAAACCGTATGGCTTTAACAAGTTCCTGACATATATGCTTGTGAATGTTTATTTGTGACATATATTTTAAGATGGACATAATATCTTTCTTGTTAGCAACATCATTAGTAAAATGGACATACATTAATTGTTAGCTAAATATTAAAGGATTACAAAAGAGAAATGAGACAAGTTTTTAAATTTAAAGTATGAAAAGCCATTGTATTCTAGTGCTGACATGGATAAAAAAACAGTAGATTGGTAATCACAGTCTCAGAAGAATCCACATTGTCAGTATTATCTTTCTTCTTCAGTTTATTGAATGAATAATAATGGATTTAGTAATAATACTTTCCTTGTAGGCTTATTATGAGTACTAAAGAGTTAATATATGTAAGATGCATATGATTGCAGTAAATTCAATATGCAAAGTGTCCCCTAGTGAGTTCAACCAGGAGACTGGTAAATATCAATCACTCGCTATGACATGCGCTGATCACCAGGGGGTGGTGCAGAAAGAAAGAAGGCCCCGGCTGGCAACCCGAAGGCCCAATCAGCCCTTGTCATAGGCCAGGCCTAGGGACCCTACCTATGCACAAATTTCGTGCACCAGACCTCTAGTAGGCATATATAGATCTTAGCTATTGTGATTCCTATTCTGGGATAGGTACTGGATTTTTGTTATTTCAGTGGTTTGCAATAACAAATCTCTTGTGAATTCATTTGACTAGTCATAAATGAATAAGTTATTATGCTTCAAATGTTGAGAATTAATAAAATGTTAATTTAAATGAATCAATGATCTACAGTTTTATATTAAAAATTGAGTAGAATCTTAGAAAAAATGATTCTTTATGTTCAATTCAACTATAAAGGTGATTAATATAACATACGTATAAGGGAATTTAGACTGGTTTTGTTATCTATGAGATGAACACTTACTAACATACAAAATTCTGATTTAGTGTGTAAAAATGGAACAGAACATCAATGCTTAAAGCTGAGCACACAGGTGGCTGAAGAATCTGAATGAAATCCACCCTATATGAAATCAGACATTGTATTACTTGATAGTTAATCTTAAATGTTCACCATTAGTGAATCTTCTTTTATACTTTCTATTCAATGGCATGATAAACATACAGCTATAAGGTATTTTCTTCTTAGTCAGAGACTTCTAACTAACAAAAACTAGTAAGTCTCGCCAGTCCTATAGTTGTCAATTTGACTTATAATTTGTACTCCATGGATAAAAGTATTGATCAGATCTATATTACACTCACAGAAAAAATATATATAAATAGTTATTTTACTGATGCTATCCATTCTCAAAAATAGTATATATAAAGTTCAAAAACTGTTATTAAGGGAAGTTTGGAATTTCAAGTTACAATGCCTGCATAAAGAGCAATGCACACATGGAGCTCTGAGACTGAAAGTACCAAGCTCAGGGGATTCCTGAGAGGCATTCTTTAACTGACGTGCACTACAGCGATCTTTGCTGCTTTCACAGTGTCCTACACTAAGAGGACAATACATGGCATCTCATTAACTTTTATCTCTTTTGCTGTACGTCAGTGGTCAGCAAACTGCGGCTTGCAAGCCACATGGGGCTCTTTGGCCCCTTGAGTGTGGCTCTTCCACAAAATACCATGTGTGGTCGCACATATATAGTGCAATTGAAACTTCATGGCTCATGCGCACAAGTCGGTTTTTGGCTCTCAAAAGAAATTTCAATCATTGTGCTGTTGATATTTGGCTCTGTTGATTAATGAGTTTGCCAAGCACTGCTCTAGTAGAGTCTGCTTCTGACCCTATGACTTGTAAGTGTTCTCTTAAAGATCAGCAAAGGGCATTTCTCTGTAAGAACCCTATTTTTAAATTTCTTTATTGATTAAGGTATTACATCCCCATTACCTTCCCAACCCCCACTTCCACTTATACCCCTACTCCCCCCCCCACCATGTTGTCTGTGACCATTGGTTAGGCTTATATGCATGCATACAAGTCCTTTAGTTGATCTTTCTCCCTTACCCCCACCCTCCCTTACCTTCCCTCTAAGATTTGACAGCCTGATTGATGCTTCCCTGTCTCCAGATCTGTTTTTGTTCATCAATTTATGTTGTTCATTATTAACCCTCTTTAGCCTTTCTGAAGTATTGAACATAGCTGCCCACAACCTGTCTTCTATGTCCTTCTCTACCTGGCATTATCCTGTTTCTCCTTATTTCTGAACATTCCTTCTCTTTTACTACTCATTCTTCTTCCTTCCTAAAACTTTGCCTTCACAGCCCTTATCATTGCTCATCCCTCTCTACCCCTAAAACTTCATTGATTTCATAATTACAGCAAATGACTTCCCAATTCATTTCTCAAGTCAATCAAATTCCTGAATATTTGCCCCACATTTCCAAGTTCTTGATGAATTTATCTAATATTGGGCTGTTGACCACTAATTCAATGTGTCTGAATAAAGTCCTTTCATGTTTACCTGACTTCGGTTTTTAAATGAAGGTTTCTCACCAGCAGCTTCCTCCTAATAAATATAAGTTGAATAAATATGTCAAATTTATCTTCTTAAAGCAAGTTTCCAATCATGTAGTTTCTTTCTTCAGCAAGTTTTAAACTAGACTACAGAGTTCCTAGCCAAGAATATTAATCATTTTCTTATATGTTGTGGTGAAGATTAAGAGACATGATAGGTAAAGATGACTAACATTGTATCTAACATATAGAAAAATAGTCTATATATTATTCATGACTATGGGTAATTATCTTCTGATCACTAATTTTATTACTTCAAATATGTTTTGCTTTTTAAGTATATTTAATTCCATGATATCTTCTCAGTTATTTATATAAAATATCCATTACTTACCATTCTAAATAATAATATTTATTTGTGAACAGTGTAATTTACTTGATTTTGTGCAATCTTAAACTATACGAAATAGGAATATTAGTACTTTCCCAGAGAGAAAGAAAACAACTAGAAACACAAAACCTGTCTATTTGTCTATATTCCATATGAGGATAAATCACTCTACCTTCAGGATCCTTAATTTTTTACTTCTAAATTGTTGATAGGAGTATATTGTTTACTTTATAGAGTAGATATGAATATATTGTGGTTGAAAGTCAAAACACTGAAAGACAAAAATTTCAGATGGGAGGAAGTCTAATTAATTTGACTAGCATCAAACTATTTTATCAACTATAAATCCAGGGAACTGGTGTTCAGTACATGCCTGCAGCTTTAAGTGCAGCACTAGTAATAAAGAGGAGGGATCTTTACTTTGGAGGGGTGTTGACTCTGTGGAAGATGACATCACCTATTCAGAGAAACATGCTTTTACCAGGTGCTAAAGCAGCAATTGAGTAAAATGAGTCCCTGTAAACCCCGGAGGCTCATGTCAGATGGCTGAACACTGGCCAGGTTCTAGAGTTAAACTATAAGAAATAGGAATATTAGTGCCTTCCCAGAGAGAAAGAAAACTGTACTAGAAACACAAAACCTGCGTACTTGTCTATATTCCACCAGAGGGTTAAATCACTTTAACTTCAAGATCCTTAGTTTTTTACTTCTAAATTGTAGAAAGGAGTATAATATTTACTTTATAGAGTAGGTATGAATTCATTGTGGTTGTAATCCATCTGTGGTTTTACATTGTTGTTGTTTTTTTATTTTTATTTTTATTTTTTGTGCTCGTTGACTCTAGGCCAATCTGCCATGTAATTCCTATTAGACTTTTTCCTGACTCAGCAGCTGTAAATTCATCCATCTGTCCACTGCAGCTCATGGGCAGTGTCCTGGTACTATTTGAGGCTTAACTTCACTGGATAATTAGTGAATAATTCCCCAAAGAATGCTTTCATTTTAGTTTTCCTTGATGCTTTTTCTCAGAGAGGAAACGTCTTCCTTAGCAGATGGCTGTTCCGGGTGGCTGACAGGCCAGCTGATGGAGGAGAATTTTTTCCTTTGACATTGTGCAGTAGAGCACGCTCTGCAGTGTGGTTGTGGCAAACCATTCATTAGCCCTGCTTTGCAGGCCACTAAAGATGCTGTTGGTATGTGATGCTATGTGAACACTGCTCACTGTTCTCCATCTAATTGGACTAAATAGGTTCATGGCTCAGTGGAATCAGCTCTTCCATGTTAGCTGGCTGGCCAGCATCTTTGTAGTAAACACTAAAAGTTATTCTTGTGAAGTCACAACCTTTCTCAAGTGTGATTATTTTTGTAACAGCTGCTTCAAAGAGGTATGATGGAGCATATTGTCTTACCCATGACTGGGAATTGAACCCACAACCCTTCAGTGAGTGGGCCGTCATTTTAACCACTGAGCAACACCAGCCAACTGTGTCTTAATTGGTTTGCTAGCTATAACTTTTTAGTTGTTAGAATACTTTATAGCAGGGGTGGGGAACCTTTTTTTCTGCCAAGGGCCACTTGTATACTTATTATATCATTCATGGGCCATACAAAATTATCAGCTTAACAATTAGCTTGCTATATTTAGTCATACATTTAGTTAACTTGTCTCTAATGCCTTGGAAGGATCAGACCAAATCATTTTGTGGACCTTATGTACCCAGAGGGCTGGGTTCCCCACCCCTGGGCTTGGCTTCCTTGCCGCTGATTTGGAGGACACAGTGCACATTTTTAACTTTACATAACAGTGTATCTTGTACTGATATTATGATGCTTAATATAGTTGTACTTTCATTTCTCCTTCCTTGTATCTGTACTATTGCTGGCATACATTTCACCTCTACATTTTTTATCAACTTCAAACTACATTGTTGTTATATTTAAGAAGTCTATTATCTTTGAAAGAGAATTAAATTATCAGAACAATCTTATAATTTTTCCATATAATACAACATCCAGAACTCTTTATTCTATTATGTAGATGCATAATTGCATCTGATATCATTTTCCTTATGTCTAAAATACTTCCTTTAATATTTCCTG
>JAAGEH010000304.1:5117182-5213461 GCA_011751065.1 Lasiurus cinereus | reverse complement strand
AAATACTTCCTTTAATATTTCCTGGCTCTGAATTACTTAATCTGTTACGTTCCTGAAGATGTCTTTATTTTACCTACAGTTTTAAAAGATATTTTTGCGGGGTATAGAATTATGGCTTACAACCCTTCAGGTTTTTGTTTTTTAACCTTGAAAAGTAGTCCCATTACTTTTCATTTGCATTGTATCCAATAAGAAATATGCTCAATTTCTTATCTTTGTTCCTTTGTACCTAACAGGTCTTCTCTGGCAGCTTTATAATTTTTTGTTTTTCAGAATAATATGATTATAATGTTCCCTGATGCAGTTTTCTTCATGTTTCTTGTGCTTGGGTTGTTTTTTGTTTGCTTGTTTGTTTTGTTTTAACTTTTAAGACCTGAGGATTTACTTTTTTAAAAATAAATTTTGGAAAATTTTTATTCATTATGTTTTCAAGTATTATTTCTTCCCCTGTAACCTCTTTCTTTTCTTCCAAAAACTCCAATTATGCATATTTTAGTATCATGACACCCTTATCCTCTGTTTATTTTTTAGTTGTTTCCCTCTGTTTTCTTTTGGATATTTAAAATACTATATCTTCATATTTACTAATGTTTTTCTACAATGTCTAAATCATCATTAATCCTGTCCAGTGTATTGTTTCATCTTAGATGTTGTTGTTTTCATATGTCAGTGTTCAATTTGAATTATTTTTATATTTTTCTTTTCTCTACTTAAGATGCACATGTTTATTCTCTTCCCCAACCTCTTGAACATATGGAATATATATATACAATAACTTATTTAATGTTTGTCGGCTAATTTTAACATTTGGGTCAATTCTGGGTCAGTTTCAATTATTTTGTTATATTTATTTTTATAATAGTGCATGTTTTTTTACTTCTTCACATGTTTGATAATTTTTGACTGGCTGAAAGTCTGTCTATTTCACTCTTTTAGTTGTTGAATTTTAAAAAAATTAATAGAAATATTATTAAGCTTTGTTCTGGTACACAATTAAGTTACTTAGGAATAGTTTTATGCTCTCTGGGTGTTGCTTTTAAGATTAGTAAGGCAGAACTAGAGCAGCATTTAATATAGAACCAATTATCCCCTACTACTGAGGTAAAATCCTTCTGAGTATGCTATGCAGGGCATTGTGACTTATAAGATTTTTTTTTTGTCTGTACTATTCACAATCTTGTGGGATCTCTGGCTCATGTTTCTTTAATCCTTTTGGGTTGTTTCTTTCCCTTGCCTCAGGTAGTTTCCTCATAAGTGTGTGCTGATCAGTACTCTAACGGAATACACAAATTCTTGTTCTGTATTGTTTCTCCTCTCTGGTAAATTGTTCTCTTAACTCAAGCTGCTTTTTTCTTCCCTAATTCAAAACTTTGTCACCATGATTTAGGGAGTCAGTCAGACATCTAGATTTCTCCTCCATATTTTTTAAATTTAATACTTCATTTTGTGTGTAACTAAACTAGGATTAAACTACTCTTAGATTGGAAATTAGTTTCCTTTGGAGAAACCATAAAACTGTATCTGAGTCTTTATGTTAGAACCAACAAATAATATAATACCAAGTTACTCATACTAAAAGTGCAGAGACATCATACTCTAAACTAGAGGCCCAGTGCATGACATTTGTGCATGGGGGGCTGTGTCCCTCAGCCCAGCCTGCATCCTCTCCAATATGGGGCCCCTTGAGGGTTGTCCAACTGCCCGGGCAGTCGGACATCCCTCTCACAATCCAGGACTGCTGGCTCCCAACTGCTCACCTGCCTGCCTTCCTGATTGCCCCTAACCACTTCTATCTGCCAGCCTGATCACCCCTAATGATCCCTTGCATGCCTAACTACTCCCCTGCCAGTCTGTTTGTTCCTAACTGCCCTCCCCTGCAGGTCTGGTCACCCCTAACTGCCCTCCCTTGCAGGCCTGCATCCCACTCCCCATCTTCCCTTTCCTGCAAGCCTAGTTACCTCCAACTTCTCTCCTATGCCAACCTGGTCATCCCTAAATGCCCTTCCCTGCAGGCTTGATCACTCCCAACTGCCCTCCCTTGCAAGCCTGGTCAGCTCCCACAACTGCTCTCTCCTGCAGGCCTGGGTCCCCCCCCCCACCAACTGTCCTAACCTACTAGCCTAATTGCCCACAACTGCCCTCCCTTGCAGGCCTGATCCCCGCCAACTGCCCACCCCTGCTGGCCATCTTGTGGCAGCCATCTTGTGTCCACATGGGGGCAGGATCTTTGACCACATAAGGGCAGCCATCTTGTTTTGGAGTGATGGTCAATTTGCATATTACTCTTTTATTAGATAGGATTAGAGGCCCATTGCACAAAATTCTGCATGGGGGAGTGTCCCTCAGCCCAACCTGCACTCTCTCTAATCAGGGACCCCTTGGGGGATGTCCAACTGCCTGTTTAGGCCTGATCCCACACATGGATTGAGCCTAAACAAGCAGTCAGACATCCCTTCATAATCTGGGACTGCTGGCTCCCAACTGCTCTCCTGCCAGCCTGATTGCTCCTAACCACTTCTGCCTGCCAGCCTGATCATCCCCTAATCACTCCCCTATAGCCTGTTTGATGACTAACCGTTTCCCTGCTGGCCCGACCGTCCCCAGTTGCCTTCCCCTGACAGCCTGGTCACCCCCAAATGCCCTCCCTTACATATTCCCTCTTTATTAGATAGGGTTTTTTCTTTAACATATTGGACAGTATACTTGCTGTGGTCTTAAAAAAACAGTTAAAATGTAAACCCAAACTAAAAGTGTCATAAAATAAACTTAAACAGAAATTTTATGAGACCTTGGAAAGGTGATATTATGTAGTTGTTTCTTCTTTTTTTCCTTCTCTTTCTCCTTTTTTTTATGTTTCATCTTTTGTCTTTTCTTTTCTTCTTTTAATTCTTTTCTGTCCCCTCTTTCTCTTAACTTTTCCATTGGTAGAATTGTCAGTACTTGAGTCTGTCTTGCTTCCAGAAGACAAAGAAGAGAGAAACACACCATCATCTGAAGAAAAAGATGATCTATGTTAGTGGTATTTCTGGTTTTGTTCTTTCTCTGATTTGTTTGCCATTTCTGCCAGTCCTGGCATCTTCAGGACTTGTGCATGGGCACTTCTTATTCATGTCTACAAAACCTCGCTACCTTGGTGAAAACTGTAAGGCAAAAGGCCCTCCTGGGTGGGCTCAAGCCCTGCACAAGGTCTGAGGAACCAGGGTGGGGAGCACCCAGCACCACCTTTGCAGAGCCAACCTCCAGACCTCAGTGTACTCTCCAGTAACGTAACTGCAATGTCCATGTTTGCCTTCAGAATTCAGTCATAAATTCCAACGTGAAACCCTTCCTCAGAAATTTTCTTTACAGTTTCTAAAGATTTTTTAACAAAACCCATTTACCTCCCTAACCTGGTCAGAAGTTTCTACCCAATGGGAGAGGTTTGCTGGACAGCATCGCCCAGATATCACCCCCCAATTCCAATCACATGGCTGGGGGCAAGGGAAGTTCCAAGGCTAGTATGTGTGTGGGATCACTCCATGGAGGCACAGGACCTTTGGAGGCTCACACCTTTGGCTGCCCTTGGGAAGGGATAGCTCTGGTGGGGTGCAGCTGCCTCCCAGGCCAACACCCCCCAGGTGTGAATGGGAGCTGATTACTGGGTAGGGGGGATATGTGGCACGGGCACCTCCCAGACCCACAGCCCAGACCATGGCTAGGAGCAGATTGTGCTGGAGAGGGCAATGTAGGAGTGGGCGTGGACAGGGTCACGAATTGTACTTGGGGAGTGTGAGCACCTTGTAGGCCAACAGCCTGGGCCACAGCTGGCAGCAGATCTCACCAGGAGTGTGTGGGCATCTTCCAGGCCAACAGCCTGGGCCACATGCTGCCTGTTCTCAGTGGCAGCCCTACCTGGGATTGGGGGACTTCAGTAGGCCTAAGAGAACTGGGCGCTGCCATCTTGTGTCTATGGGAGCCACAATTTTTGTCATGGAGTGATGGTTAATTTACATATCACTCTTTTATTAGATAGGATAGAGGCTTGGTGCATGGGTGGAAGCCAGCTAGTTTGTCCTAAAGCATGTCCAAGATCAGGGTGGGGGTTCCCTTGGGGCATGGGATGGTCTGGGTTAGGGGCCTGTGGTGATTTGTAGACCAGGCATGCCCCATAGCCACCCAAGAGGAGGCCCTAGGATCTGGGATTTATTTATCTTTTATAATTGAAACTTTGTAGCCCTAAGCAGAGACAGAGCCAGGCCAGGGCTGTGGGAGCTTGGCTTCCTTCATCGTTCCAATCCTCCTGCTCTCTCCAGCTCCATGGTTGCCACCATTTTTGTTGGGGTTTATTTATCTTCTATGATTGAAACTTTGTAGCCATGAGTGAAGGCCTGGGCCCGCCAGGATGTGTGGAAAGCTTGGCTATCTCCATTGCTGGGGAAATCCAAGCCTCCTAGTCTCTCTATGGCAACAGCCATCTTGGTTGGGTTAATTTGCATAGTCTCTCCTGATTGGCTAGTGGGCATGGCTTGTGGGTATAACAGAGTGATGTTAATTTGCATATTACTCATTTATTAGATAGGATCTTTACAGAGAGTTCATGGCATGATTGGTATTGCATGCACTGCACAAAGGTACAAGAGGTACACTTTTTGTTTTGTTTTACATTTTATTGATTTTTTTTACAGAGAGGAAGGGAGAGAGAGAGTCAGAAACATCGATGAGAGAGAAACATTGATCAGCTGCCTCCTGCACACACCTACAGGGGATGTGCCTGCAATCAAGGCACATGCCCTTGACCAGAATCAAACCTGGGACCTTTCAGTCTGCAGGCCAATGCTCTAGCCACTGAGCCAAACCGGTTTTGACAAGAGGTGCACTTTTTATATGTACAGTTATTTCTTTGCCAATAAATATAAATAATCTGGTTCATGGAAAAAGTACACTATAGTAAACAATGATAAAATTTTTGTTTCCTATAATTCCTTCTTTAAGAGTCAGAAAATGAAAGTTAAAGGAAAGATAATATTTTAAAATGAGAAAGATTGAATATATAAAGCTTTCTTTTATATGACATAAATTTGGAATAATTTTTTTTAAATGGGAAGGAGATATTAAGTCATGTTGAACCTTTCACTTAGTTTAATTAGAATTAGTGATGAACATTCACCTAACTTTGTTGTCTCATGATAAAAATTCTTGAACACTCAAAATTTTTCTCTAAAATATTCTATCTCCCTGTAATGGACTTTGAGAAATTCTCTTCCCAATCTGTGGATTAGAACCACTTCCATAAAGTTAATAAAAACAAGAGAGGGTTTTTCTCACCTCTGACCTTAGACATGATATGCACATGAATCATGAGATGAATCATGCCTCAGATTTTTCTGAGGGGGCTTCTTTTATATCCCTTCTCTTGATGTGCTTGAATGATTTTGCTGTCATTATCCTAGGTACGCACTTTTATTTAATATGGAGCAAAATAATTTTAATTAGATATTTCTGAAAGATACATCATGTTACTCAGTACAAAGTGCTCACAATCTGAAATAGACAAAGCTGAGTTCTAGTGTTAGTTCAGCCACTTATTAGCTTTTTGAATAAATTTATTTTTCTCTCGGAGCCATTACTTCTCTGTAAACTGAAAAGAAAAACATTTAACTTACAGGATTCTTATAAGAATATAAAAGTAATATGTACTTTTTTTTTATTAATGTGTTACATGTATACATATCTTCCCATTGCCGCTCCCCTCCCCCCCACCCTACCCCCGCTCCCAGGCATACCCTAACCTCCCAGTGTTTTGTGTTCACTGGTTATGCTTATATGCATACGTACTATGTACTTTTATTGCTTTATGTGCATGGGAGTATACTGTTAGAAGGTAGCTAGTTGTCTCTAAGCTAGAAAGAAAGCATTCACCAGACAGCAGATATGACAGTGCCTTGATCTTGAACTTCCCAGCCTCCAAAGCTGTGAGAAATAAATGTTTGTTGCTTAAATCCAATCTACCATATTTTTGTTATAGCAGCCTGAACTAAAAGTCTTTCACTTCTTACATCCTTTTCCCTCTTCCCTTTTCTAGCTTTTTTGTAGAAGGTGAGCTTATTTCCAAACTATCCAAAAGAAATAGATTCTGACCTTTACTTCTCTCCTCCCTTTTCTAGTGAGGGCTTCAGTCTAACAGGAGAAAGCATGGCCAGTCACCCAAACAAACTTGATGAGAAAAGTATATTATTTTCATAAAGTAGCTGTGATATTTGTATGCTTTTGACCTCCATTTAGTTTTCTGCTTATACATAATCTAAAGTTGATTGTCTTGGTTACTTAAATAAAAATACCAGTATATTAACCTCCTCTGACTAAAAGAACTATTAGTGAAAGCCTTGAAATGAGACATTAAGCTACATGAATATTTAAAGGACATGCTTCTTTCTTTCCTTAGTGACATTGAATTTTCTTTTTAAGAATGTCAATATAGGGTACTGAATTCTGCAGTTTTTAGTACTGTCTTGTTGTTGATTTTGTCTTGGAACTCAAGAATCCCAATTAATTCAATTTAAAGTAATTTAAAAGTATTGCTTTACTACTTGAAAGAGCAGATCCTTTTGCCTGCTTCCCTTTTCTGAACTAATTTTCTACTAATGGAGTAAGGAATATGTCTGGAAATGGAAGTGAAGACTATTCTGTTAGCTTCCTGTGTGACATATCCTTAATGTTTATTAATTTTAACTCAATAAACATTTATTGAATATATACTCTGTGCCAAGTTTAAGAAATCCTTGTCTTGAGGGATTTAATTCAAGAGGAAGCCAATTCTTACAATAGAGTTTGATAACTGTCTAATTATATTGGTGGGCAAAAGGGGAAGTTGTCACAAGCTCTTAATTTTCTTATCAGAAATGAGCTTGATTCTGTCACATGTGGTTAGACATGTGAAATCAAAGCCTATTCACATGGATTTGTCTTAAGTAAAAGAGGGAGGCATTAAACAACAATTCAATGCAAAATGAATACTAATTTCTTCATTTCTTATGATCTCCCTTTATAGCCTTGTTTTCATATTACTGATTGATCTTCTGTGGCCTCCAAGCATTTCAGACTTCCTAGCCTTGGACTGTCCATCAGATAGTTAATGATCTGTAAGCAGTGTTTTATGTAAGTAGTTTTCAAACAACTTATTGACCCTTTGATGCAAAAGTATGTTGAAAACTAAATATGTAAAGTATTTTAACATAAACTCCCCAAGAATAAATATTTTCCTCAAGCTTTAAGATTAAATTCTGGAACCTTCTGGAAAAAAATTATGAATGTCAACTATGCTCTTCATGATCTATGATAATAAAAGCATAATATGCTAATTAGACTGGATGTCCTTCCGGATGAAGCCGGGGCTGCAAGGGAAGCCGGAGTCCTGGGTGCCAGAGGGAAGCTGGTGCCAGCAGCTGGGGGGAAGGAAGATCTACTCTTGCACAAATTTTGTGTATCCGGCCTCTAGTTAGGAAATAAAAGAATGCTTTAGGGATTCAGATTTCAAGTCTTTGCTAGATAGCATAAATAAATAGGAAATAAATATATTTGCTTCACCTAAGCTCATAAATCCTACATTACATAAGATGTCAACTTTAGTTAAAAACTCTTCTAAACAGTCCTTGAATTACAGAGGAGCTTGAAACCTTATTAAATAACAACAACAAAAAAGGAATAAACATTTGCAAGCTTATTTTTCTTTAGGGCTAGTATTTAAGATTATATATGTGGGCTCAAATATTTACATGGAAATAGAGACTTTTTCTCATCAATCTCTCCTAAACCTAAACCTACTGTTTTCTAAGGGAACCCCCATTTAGGATGTAAGAGAAAAACTCCAAACATGTAGAATAGTTTTGTGAGTTTTATTGGTTGGCTAATGACATGGCATTTTTTAAATTTGTATTTTTACTTCTTTTATTAGCAACTATCCCTAACAAAAATAAACATTGCTGCTCTTTATGATTTTAATTAGAATCATTGCTATTTTAGTACAATTATTGTGTTGATTGTAGGTTATTTAATACAACCTATTTTTTTGTAGCAATATATACTTGTGTTATAATATTTGTTTACTATAAGACTCATTAATGACATTAAGATATATATCTATGATTCATTTCTAACATTCATACCACTGAGGGCTGGGTTGTTGTTTTTCTTTCAAAATAGCATTGTCTATAATGGAGAAGAATTGGGAATTTTTGCTTTGCCTCAGGCTATGATTCTCTCTCTCTCTCTCTCTCTCTCTCTCTCTCTCTCTCTCTCTCTCTGTCTCTCTTTCTCTTTCTCCCCCCCCCCAACACAAACACACTCCTGTGTCCATGCATGCACTCATCTGATGCATGCCATAGAAAGAAAAGTGGAAAAATAATGTTAGATTTCAAGTATGGCAATATTCTAAAAGTCTAAGCTACTTTATAAGAAGTCAGAGTATTTAATAAAACGAACCCTGAATATCTTCATTAATCAAGCCAAGTGTGGCTTGTGTGTGCAGCTGCATGACAAAAACACCTCAGCCCCCAGCTTCTTTTGATTCCAGCCCTGTTGGAGGTAGATGAGGCAGGCTCTAGGCAAAGCTGTAAATCCTGTGAAGTTTGTCTTCACTCTCATTTTTTTCTGCTTTTTTTCTTCTCCACATCCCCTCTTTGTCCTGTTCTTCTCATGTTTCCTGTTTCTCAACACAAATAGGAAAGGCTCTAATCATGACACATTTATACCTGTTGATTGACTGATTACACCCTGAAACACTTCCCCACTGAAGCATGACCTGAATCCACCTTTATCTCTGATTGCAGAGGAGAGGCTGACTCCTTGTTAGAAAAATGGTTCCCTGTAGGCTGGTGAGAAGATCATTTTTGGAGAATGAGGTAGGAGGAGGCCCTTTAGAGCATGTGAACTCACAGTGGACCTAGTCGGACAAATTTAATTTAGAACTTAGGATGTGTTGAGCAGATGCTCTAGAAGAAATTTACTGGATACTTGTTAAAAATGGCAAGGAATGTCAAAAACCGGTTTTGCTCAGTGGATAGAGCATCGACCTGCCGAATGAAGGGTTCTGGGTTCGATTCCTGTCAAGGGAATGTACCTTGGTTGCAGGCACATCTCCAGTGGAGGGGCGTGCAAGAGGCAGCTGATCAATCTCTCTCTCTCATAGATGTTTATAACTCTCTATTCCTCTCTCTTCCTCTCTAAAAAATTAATAAAATATATATTTTTAAAAAATGGCAAGGAAGACTTTATTGAAAACTATTGCAAAGAAGGAAAGAGATTTCAGCTCCACTGAAATAAAAGGCAGGAGGATCTCCCAACACTGGGCTTGGTGTAGAGGCCCTGGAGGACAGGAGATTGGTCACTGTGAGTAAGCCAAACTGTTTATTGATTGGTGTATATCAATGTTAGGCTCCACCCCTCTCACAGAGACTGGAAGACAAGCTTCTTTGATAATTTCATTTCTAAGGGATGGCTTTAGGGTGCTTAAGGAGGGCATTCCTGGGTTGTAAAACTGGCAGGAGACTGGGGAAAGATTTACATCACAGCACAGAAAAGAAAGAATTTAGGATCACAACATTTCTAAAGTAAATGCTATAGGAAAAGGTAGATCAGAGGCCTGTAGTCTGAAAAAAGCCTGTCTCAAGTTAAGTCAAACTGAGAGCATGAAGGCCCTCTTGGTTATTCACGTTCCACACTCATTCCCGTTCATATCCTGCCTGAAAGCTCTGCAGTTCCTTGAAAACATTATGGACGTTTCTAGTTCTGCATTTGGCTGAGGTTGGTCTGATGTCACTGCATTATCCATTTCTTCTGTCTGTGGCACGTGCCCTCTAGCACAGGTAGGCCTGCTGGCAGTTATTCTCTCTCAGTGCCTCTCTCTCTACTATAATCTGACCTCTGCCATCTCTTCCATATGTCCCAGGGCTTGGAATTATGCACATGTTTTTTCTGGGATATTTGACATTATCCTTTCATTTAATGATTTTTTCATATTGTAACACTCCTTATCTGATGTCCTCAACACTCCTCTAAGCACAATATTATTTATGCTCCTGGTTATGGAGGTTTGCCCCAAGTAAATATAGTTTGGGCTGCATTCCCTTCATTAATAGAGATGGTATCATAGCGAGGATTAATATTTGTGGTCACAAAACAGAGGAAAAGAACAGATCTAGGACAAAAACACCATCGATGTAGTAGCATTGCCTACTGAGAGAGGGAGAAAAGCACCTCCACTGTCCCCGGTCCAGCCTCTAGCCCACCATGTCCTATATAGGTTTTTCAGAGAAAGAGAAGGCCACTGGTTTTTTCAGAGTGTGAAATCTGTATCGCCATGTAGGAAAATCTGTTGCCTACCCATTGATTTTAGTCTCCTCTAGGATTTTAGTTTCCTTTTTCTCCCCACCAGGTTAGTTCACAATAATTCATAGTAGCACATTTTCAAAAGCCTGGGCAGTGAGGCTAGAATAAGATCATAGGAAGAGCAGGCTTCAGCAGAACAGTTCAGGCTGAGCACTGGTATAATGATACATCTCACTTTGCATCCACCCAGTTAACACCCATTACTGCAGCATAATCATTCATAGCAAACCCTTTTATTCCCAGATAGGTTCTGATCTGCATAATAAATCATATGGACATGAGCTTTGTCACTTCAAGTTTTTAATCTCTTCTGAGGTCCTCTACCAGTGTGTAGTGAAGATATACTTCCTCATTCTATCTAGCTATCAGATATATAATTATTTGATTAAACCCTGTCATTCCTATACTTTCTCTCTCTCCCCTGCCCCCACCACACACATGTTCCCACACAACTAACTTCAAGAAAAAATGTAGTTCTCATGCTGGCTACCTTTTAAGCATAATTTAAGAAGAAAAATATTGCCTTAAGTGCAACATAATGAGCCCACGGTGAACACAGGGCACAGAGCTTTACACTGTGATGCTAAGCCTGTTTCATTCTCCAGTGGAGTGTTTTCAGAAAACAGAGATGTGGTGTTGATCTTTTATTTATAGAAAGATCAGCCGAAGCTTTGGAAACATAACCCGCCCCCCGCCCCCCCCTTTTTTTTTAACAGATCACATTTTAAAGCAAGCTATCCCATCAGTCCCTGTAAGCAGGGTATAACTGGTAAGATGACTCTCTCCTCTCCTCTCCTCTCCTCTCCTCTCCTCTCCTCTCCTCCCTTCTCCTCTCCTGTCCTCTCCTCTCCTCTCCTCTCTTATCCTCTCTTATCCTCTCCTCTCCTCTCCTCTCTTCTCCTCTCCTCTCTTCTCCTTTCTCCTCTTTTCTTGTCTAGAGTAATGTCCAAGAGGCAGAGAGAGGTGGGTGGTGAAGGAGGAGGGTTATTCTTCTAGTTATAAGTGAACAGTGGTATTCACATTTCCCAACACCAGAAATTGATGCTTAGAGCAATTACATGATTCATTTAAGACACAGCTAATAAGTATGGGATCTGGAGCTGATTTAATTCCATGTCCTGTATTCTGAGTTAGTCCCCTATATTGCCTTTCAGCTATGTCATAGTTCGTTCAATGTTTTTCTTCTCTACGAAGGAAGGAACTTTACTTTTTCTGTGTTTATATGTCTTACATGTTTAATACATGTTAAATGACTGAGTGATTGTAGTGACCCATGAGAGGGAATAAGAATGAGAGCTAGAGTGACAGGGAGGCACAGGGTTGTATTTGTAAGGCAAAGTCAAGAATGGTGGCAAGTGTCTGTCAGTACATGTTCACATGGAGTCTGGGATTCTTGCTAAGAATACAAGGGGAAACACCAGTTCAGAACTAGGGAGTGGATATAATGAGGTATAAAGGTTCAGGAGTCAAAGTTTGGTGGCAGAATAGTTTAACAGGGTATTTTTGAATAGCTTTCCCACCCCTTAGGCTAAGAGACAGTACAGGGCATTGGTCAAGGGGAGGGCTCAAATTCAGTTAATGGTTGAGCTTTTAAAAAATCATAAAAAGTATAGAGGTGATCAGCCACTTTACATTTGAGTTCCCATTTCCTCCTCATCACAGTTTTAGGTGGATACTGCTATCCTATTGTAGATCGAGCCACCTGAGACTTTGGAGTGAAATGATATGAACAAGGTCCTGCCCAGCAGGTCAGCTTCCTCATCTGGGCCTTTCACCCTGGAGAATGAGTTCTCAGTTGTCCTTTCCCTCAGGAGGGCCTTCTGAGAAAGCTTTTACCACCGAGATAGGAGGTCACCATTAAGCCCACTTCTACATCTATATCGGTGCTACATAAAGTGTTATTCCTCCCACTAGCAAACATTTACAGAATTCTTGCTGTGACCAGATACTGTTGCAAGTGATTATATATAGAGGCCTGGTGCATGAGATTCATGCACTGGGGTTCCCTCAGCCTGGCCTGTGCTTTCTTGCAGTCCAGGACCCCTTGGGGAATGTTCATCTCACAATCCAGGGCTCTCTCAGAACAGGACCCCTCACTTCTTATGACTTGCCTGCAGCAGAGGTGGGAGAGGCTCTTGCCACTGCTGCTGGGATAGCCGCCATGGCTGAGCAGTGCTCCCCTATGGGAGCACACTGACCACCAAGGGGCACCTCTTGTGTTGAGCATCTATCCCCTGGTGGTCAGTGCATGTCACAGTGACCAGTTGTTCTGCATATTATGCTTTTATTATATAGATATAAATTAAATCCTTACAACAATGCTATGAGGCAGGTACTATTGAATTTTTTTTATTTTTACAGATGAGGAAACTAAGATGGAGTCTGCTTAAGGAACTTATCAAAGGTTAGGCAACAAGTAAGAGGTAGGGCTGAAATTGGAATCCAAGTAGACTGGCTCTAGAATTTTTGTTCTCACCTATGATGCAACTTTTTTATCTACTAACTCCTAGATATGCAGGTAACTTGCTGAGGACTAGATCCATAAGTTACTTTCACTGAAAACCATTGCCATCTAACATGCCTCACATCTTGTAGAATGTTTAAAAAAGATAATAGGAGTCCATGGGTTTATAAAAATGATTATAACAATGCCAATAATCACTGAGCACAATCTACATGCTGGATTTAGTGCTGAGAGCTTTACCAGCTTTCTCTAAATCTTCCCAACAATAAAATAAAATAAGTTTAACATTCTTTTTTTTTTAAAGTTGTTTTTATTAATTTTAGAGAGTGAGAGAAAGGGGGAGGGAGAGAAAGATAGAAACATCGATGAGAAACATCATGGATTGACTGCCTTCTGCATGCCCCTTCCTGGGGGTCGAGCTCAAAGCCTGGGCATGTGCCCCTGACCAGTAATCCACAGTGACCTCTGATTCATGGCTTGACACTCAACCACAGACCTACATTAGCTGGGTGGTTTATCATTCTTATTCACAGGTGAGGGAACTGAAGCTTATGTATAAGTAACTTGCTTAGTTGTAAGTAACTTGCTCAACAGCAGAGTAAAAGCCAGCTTCTGTTTGATTTGTTGTAACCACCAGTCCCTCTGCTGCCTCCCACCAGAGGCTGCTTTAGCCTTTGATTCGTTCATTAGATTGGCTGAATTGTGTCCATTTTATGCTGCTCAGGAGGGCATCTTAATGTGGATGTTTACTTCACTTTCAATAGGAAAAGGCAAATTACCAAAAGGACAAAGTAACTCAAGGGACTTTTATAAGCAAGTAAATTTCTGGGATATAATTTATTCAGGATCCACTTACCACTTCATGTCACACTATGTCTTGATTTTTTTGTTTATCTGCATAAAGCTACACTGTCAACATACTCCAGGACTGGATGCTTATCATCATGCCCAAGGTTAATAGCTAAAAGTTAAGTGATAATTAGGAGATACTGTTTAAAGAAGCAACTAGTACTTTATAAAGCTTTATATTAGAAATATTTAATAGAGGATTTTAGGTAATGCACATATTATGGTTAAATATATACAGATTTAAACAAAACATAAACATATACCTTTGTATTTTGTTATTAAAGATGAAAATTTAGAGCCAGAGGGGAGTTTAGAGATCACCTAGACAGATAACGAAGGGAAGTAAAGCCAAAGCTGCTAAGGTGACTTGGCCAGCCTTCAGGCGACTTGCATCATGTTCTTTTTGAATTCTTTCCTGATCCTCTTCTAGTACTGCCCCTGAATGGAAATGACCTTTTGTTTTGTTTTGTTTTGTTTTGTTTTGTTTTGTTTTTAAGTCTTAACATACTCAGTGGCTATTTCCATCATGGCTGTTATATCACCTTTTCTCTTTGTATACAAGGCTCCCTTCCTCTACTGCCTCTTAAGCTCCTTGAAAGCAGGGGTGGTCATTCCCTTGTCTTTATCTTCTCAGGAGAAAGCACAATGCCCAGGTGGAGGCTAAAATACATGAATACTTTTCCTCCCACCTTCTAAGTTCTTCTGGCTTATTTCCAAATCAACAGAGAGAAGACTAACAGGAGAAAAATCAAAGTTTAATACAGGCACATGAGAAATTCACATAGACAAGATCATTTTCTAAGGCAACATTGGGTATATGACTTTTTTGGAGAAAATCCGCAATGTACAGGTAGTTGAGGAAGAGCAGAACACACATGACGGGCAAATCCTGGTGAGGCCACTCAGAAACAATGGAACACAGGGGAAATCTAGTTAGCAGGCATCTTTCTGCCTGGAGCCCTCTTACTTTGCCATAATTATTTAAATTAGGCTAAGCAACATCTTAAGATTTCCTTCCTAAGAGTGGTATTACAGGGTCAAATGGGAGATCCATTTTTAGTTTTTTGAGGAAACTCCATACTGTTCTCCACAGTGGCTGCACCAGTCTGCATTCCCACCAACAGTGCACAAGGGTTCCTTTTTCTCCGCATCCTCGCCAACACTTGTCGTTTGTTGATTTGTTGATGATTGCCATTCTGACGGGTGTAAGATGGTATCGCATTGTCGTTTTGATTTGCATCTCTCGGATGATTAATGACTTTGAACATGTTTTCATGTGTCTCTTGGGTTTCCTTCTGTCGTCTTTTGAAAAGGTTCTATTTAGGTCCGTTGCCCATTTTTTTATTGGATCCTTCATCTTCCTTTTATTAAGTTGTATAAGTTGGTTGTAGATTTTGGAGATTAAACCTTTATCAGTGATAGCATTTGCAAATATGTTCTCCCATGCATTGATCTTTCTTGTTGTTTTGTTGATGGTTTCTTACCAATCAGAAAGGATTTATGCACCCCTATGTTCATAGCAGCACAATTTACAATAGCCACAATTTGGAAACAGCCTAGGTGCCCGTCAGCAGATGAGTGGATCAGAAAACTGTGGTACATCTACACAATGGAATTCTATGCTGCCATTAAAAAGAAGGAATTCTTACCATTTGCAGCAACCTGGTTGGAACTGGAGAGCCTTATGCTTAGCGAAATAAGCCAGTCAATGAAGGAGAAGCATCACATGATCGCACTCATTGGGGGATAATAAAGAACATTATAAACTGATGAACAAAAGGATAGATACAGAGACAGTAAAGCTTCAAACAGACTGTGAAATTACAACAAGAAGATTAAAGTTAGGTGAGGTAAATAAGAGATCAATCAAAGGACTTGTATCTATGCATATAATCATAACCAATGAACATAGACACTGGGGGGTTGGGGTATGCCTGGGAGGGAGGAGGGGCAATGGGGAGATACGTATAAAAATTAATAAAAAAAAAAGATAAATGGAATGTTTACCCTAAAAAAAAAAATGTTTCTTCCGAAAAAAAAAAAAAAGATTTCCTTCCTGAAGCAGGTTTTTCTGTCTGAATCTTTTGGTCAGAGAAGGGTGGAGGGATCAAGCTTCTTTCTGAGATTTTTGTTTCTTAATAAACAACTTAAAATCAATGTCCGAAAAAGCAGCTCCGGGTGGCAGAATTTTGGTCTCTTTACCTGGTATTTATTCAATGATAGATAGATCTTCAATATATGAATGAAGAAATCTCATGTTAGTTAACAGTGAAATGCAAAGAAGGACAGATTTCCCAAAGGGCCAGGAACCAATGATCTTTCTACTACACTTTGCTACTTTTCTATTTTCATTTCATTTTCACTTCATGAATGAATTACCAAGTTATTTTTAAAGAGGTAGCTGTCAACAACAAAACATCTTAATTGATATGACAGGATAAAATCCTTACCCCATGAATAGGCAGTGCAGAATATAATTTCTCAAAGAGCTACTAGCATCTTTCTTCTAAAAACTAAAAAGAGCTCTCTTTAGTCTTCCTTAGTAATTTGACTTACAATTTATATGCTTTTGATCTAGAGTGACACTCAGAACGTGGATATTCTATACTGAAATTGCTGAAGTAGAGGAAAGATAACCTAAATTTGCTTTTGATGTCAATCATGGGCTATGAAGCAAACTTTCCATATGCTAGAAAAATTTTGTTGAAAGGCAGTTATTTCCTTCATTCTTGGATAATACTGATTTATTCTGTTTATAGATGTCTTGTTAGCTTCAAAGGACACATCAGATGTAGAAAACTTCTTAGTATACAAAAAATATGGAATTATGAATATGCAAAATTAGATATGGGGAAAAAGAAGTTCATTTTGTTCACAGGGGATAATTATTTCCCAAAAGCAAGTGACTCTAGTGGCTCTCTTGATCTAGATTTTTGTATAGCAACATGTAATACATTTTCGGAGCAGAAGAGAAACTTATAGACCCTTCTAATATAGCTGAGGAAACTAAAGTTTAAATAAATAAAATAATTTTTCAAAGAATTTTTCTGACCAGTTTGGAACCAAAATCAAGATCTCCTGGGTGGGGGTACAATGTCACATTGCTTTTGTGATAGATAGGCTTTCATTGATTCTATCAGCTTTACACTTCATTGGACAAATGCTACTGGTTAAAATGCTTTTAGGTGATATTACAAGTTTTTCTTTACTTCATTATATTAAATGTTCTCATATTGTATATGGTCACTTTATTTTAGAGATGATGAGTTGTGGCTTTGGAAGATTAACCAGTTTGCTGAAGTTTAAATAGTCCCTTTGTGATATTACTAGAAATAGAACCTAGGGCTTCTGATTTCCCAATCCAGGGCTCATTGAGTCTATTCATCTAAGCCTGGACTTGAAAAATTATTACTATTTTTTTGAGAACTCTTGTAGTAAACCATTTATTTATTCATTTATTCATCAGACATATTGATTTTTTCTATTATGGTTCTCAAACTGTGCTTCAAGCTGAGGAATCAGAGATGAATAATCATGAATCTGAACCTCACAATTTAATAGAGGGAAATAAAGAGTAAATATAGAAAACTTACAAGTGTTTCAGAAAAAAACTAAGAAAACATTAATCAGAGGAGAGAAGGCTGGTCCAGTCTACCCAAGGATTTGATTAGCAGCTTCATAGAGTTGGTGTGGCGATGTTTTCAAATTGAAAAGTGGAGTAGGTGTTTCCTAGGGGCTAAGAAGTGGGGCAAGGACTCAGGGAAGAGAGAGAGGTGGCCTGAGCAAAGATATAAGGTTCTAAAAATTGTTTCTATGACTCAAGTAGGGTACACAGTGCACACAGGAAAGGGAGACTGTAATAGTCAGAAATAGGCTGATGGAAAGATGCTTGAGCCATACTCAAGAATTTAAATTTATTCTATGAATAATTATAAGTAAAGAATGGTTTTGTATCCTGGGCTTAATTTTAGAAAGACCTACCATGGTAGAATGTGAGTGTTTATATGTGTGCAAGAGAATAAGCTAACACGGAGGGAGACCTATCAGAGATTCCTTATGGTTATGCTATGAAAAGATGCTAAGGATGCCCAAGTTAAGTCATTAGAGGTAAAGTTGCAAATGAGAGAGGGAAATTAAGTAAACAGGAAGCAAAATGAGAGGAATGTGGTGAGCAAAGAGATATGAGATAGGTGATGGAATTGACATTGAATGGTAGTTAAGAGAGCTGAATTCTAATTATGGATCTCCCCACCCTTAAGACTGTGATATTCTAGATGTTTCTAACAATTTCATCTTTGTAAAGTGGCAAAATATGACTTTATTATTTTTAAATTCTCTAGAAGTCAATGTTTCTCTCTTAGATGTCTTCATTATATAAATCGATTCAAAGGTCTAAGTAAGGTTTTCTTAGACTCCATAATAAGAGGTATGTCTAACATTTACTCTGTTTATCAAATACAAGCATCATTATATAAGTGCTGAATCAATTGATCCTTTCATCCCTTTATGGTAGGTATTATAATTCCAATTTTACTGATGTGAAGCTGAAGCATAAGAGAGGCAAAATATATATATTTTTCAAATTAAATCTTTTTTGTTCTTTGAATGCCTTTAGTCAATTGGTCAGCAAAATCAGTCAACAAAGCCAAACATCAACAGTACAACGATTGAAATTTTTTTGAGAACTGAAAACCAACTTCTGCACATGGGCCACGAAGTCTCAATTGCACTGTATGTGCATCCCTGCACATGATATTTTGTGGAAGAGCCACACTTAAAGGGCCAAAGAGCTGCATGAGGCTTGCGAGCCACAGTTTGCCGACCACTGCCTTAGTCCATTTAAGCTGCCATCACAAAATACCAAAGATTGGGTGGCCTATTAACAAAAGAAGTTTGTTTCTCATAGTTCTGGGGGCTTAAAATTAAAGATCAGGGTGCCAGCATGGTACAAGTGAGGGCCCTCTTTTGGGTTTCAGACTTCATGTTGTGTCCTCACATTGCAGAAAGGGTGAGTCTATCCTTGGGGTCTCTTTTATAAGGACACTAACCCAATTACCTTCCCAAGATCCTACCTTTAATACTATCACCGTGTTCACTTGGTTTCCATCGTGAATAATGGGGAGACACAAACAGTCAGACCAAAGCACTGTGTAGTTTCCTTAAAAAGCACTTGGACTGTACCTGACTCCTTCCTAGGCCCATTTATAGGAATATTAGTTAATACTTGCTATTATAACAGATAAACTTTTAAATCTCATTGACCTAACATAGCCTACTCACTTCTGGTATATATAAAACCAGTGAATGTCAGGGGATGGATCTCTCTTCTGCACAGTCCTTCAGAATGATTGTGGTTCTTCAAGGTCACCTTTGGCACTGACATGTAACTTAAAGGAGAGGAGAGAGTGAGTGATGGAGTAGGTTTTTAAGGAAGTATAATGTACTTCTGCCAATAGTCTACTTGTATGCCCAGGAGGAAAGATAAAGGAGACTTAATGAATAGGTAGACACTCTCTTGTAAAGCTGGGACTTGAACCTAAACTATCTTGGCTTCAGAATCCTCACCCAAACCACTCTGCTAGGATACTTTTGGTACTTGATTTGTCTCATGTAATCAACAGTAATTAAACTGTTTGGTACATAAAGGAATATGAGGATTATGAGAATGTAGATTGACTTTACAGTGAATGTTATATTGTATAGTTAAGATTCATGACTTCATACATATAAGAAATACATCCAAAGTATAAAATTTATAGACTCCATTCACAGCTTTTCATTTGGTGCAGTGACTTAATGAAGTTAATTTATGTAAGTCTAAATTGATTAAAAAAATCTGTTTGACTTTCATTTTCTGATAGGTCTATTTTATAGTACCCATTTAATAAAACTCAATCATTTCACAAACTCATAGAATTTTAAAAGTAGAAGGAATTTTTAAATTTACTTTATAAATAGGCTGAAATCTTATTTTGCAAATGAGGAAAAAGACCCAGAGATCCAAATGACTTACTCAAGATTATACTCTTTAGGGACAGAGAACTATGTACTAGGCCCAAATATACCGTCTTTCTTTTAAATGCTCTTTCTACTCACTGTCATTTTTCTCAATAAGCACTTGGGCTGTACTGCCCTCCTTCCTAGAATCACTTAAAGGAAATTTATTAATCATTAAAGAACACTGTGACTCCTACAGTGTATAGGAAGCGGGGATATTCTGATTTTTCACATTTTGTGTGCGTGTATAATTTGGGATTAAGCAGGACATCTGCTATTAGCCTTTGACATTAGAAACATTCACCGTAATTTGATATGGTCTTTGGATCATCATTTGAAATGTTCAATTTCCACTAGGAGGTTAAAGGAGAAAGTGTGGTTGCTGGTTTGTGAATTTCCTGGGTACTTTAAAAGTGGAAACTTGTGTCTTGCTCTTAAAAGTAAGGGTAAAGAATCCCTCTGCTAATAATTAGCTTTTGTTCATTATAATTTTAACTACAAAAACTTAAATATCCTAGGCAGCACATTTTTGGGGGTCACAGAACAGACATCACGGAGTTATCTAAGGAGGGGCAGGGGGCGGAAAGGGCTCATTAAAAACTATTGTAGGGAAAATTTCAGGAAGACCTTGCCAAGGGCAGATGCCAAGGCAGCTCAAGAAACTACCTACTGTCTTGTCTGTTACCTCTCTCTGCACCTCTCCTGTTTGATTCCTCAGAGACTCCATTTCTCATCACCATGATGTGCACAACATTTTCCATGGGTCATCTGCCTTCTGAGCCAGATGACCTTGGGCTCCAATGCCCATTTCCATGTGACTATTCTGACTTCTAGTTCACATTTCCAGAGGGATAGATTTGATCGGTCTAGCTCTTCTTTTTCAGATCAGGCCTCCTAAGCAAAAGTTGCTGGGCAGTTTATAAAGAGACCTTTGCTGACTTCCTCAGTATCAGTTCTCATTTAAAAATGAAGGAGGTTTAAGATGTTCATGTTTAAACTGAGGGCAAATGAATCTAAAATTCTTGAAAGAGTGAATCTTCTGTCCCACCTTTCTTTTAAAATAGACTGAGGACATCATCTGGTTGAGAGTTTGCTTTTGTTAAGAGAGAATCTACTGTTAATTAGGGTTATTCTTCAGTGCCAATCTGTCTTTCTCCCCAAATTTTATTTTTTCCACATAAAATTGGAGACATTTCAGAAAACAGGCTTTGCAAAAATGTCACTGGCACTTGGCTATTTCCTGCCCAATCATCCTGACTTCATAAATTATGCAAATTTTTAAAATTTCATTAAGCTATTTAAGTGATAATTTCTTTTAATTAGATTGCTTCACCAGGAAGTCTAAAAATGTGCCTTGTTTTCTCCTTTTAATGAATTAAAGTGAGAAATTAGCTGTCTCAAAAAGTTTCTGTTTCAGCACATTTTTCCACTCAAAATGATTTACTGTAACCTCAATCCACCAACCCACTTGCATTTTAGATGCTTATTTTGCTGCTAGTAGGTGATACTTTATTTCTGTGTAGAAGAAAGCATAATGCAGACTCTCTGTGGAGCTATTCAAGCTGGGTAAAACCATTAAATAAGAGTGTATGGAGACAAACAAAATTTCTGAATCAATGAGACAAAGCAGAATATAAATAAGAACTGAAATTCAGTGGAGAGGAAACCAGATAGGTACAAATTCACAACTTAATGCTAAATTTATTCTCTCTGTAGCTTAAGTGTCAAATTCAATTTTTTTACAAGTATCTTATGTCAACACAAGTATATATATAGACTTTTTTGTAATATGAAATTAGAACTTTGATAAAATGTAGGTAACTTTTCCTCACAACTGTCTTTGTAGTTTATACATGTTTGTATTGTTTTGATATTTATTGATTACTTTAAAAAGTAAAGATCAAGGTAATTAACATTTCAGTTGCTAAACAGTTGAAAAGTAGTTTCATCATGTACATGGTCTGATTTAATCTTCATAAGGACTCATGAGCCATTTTAGACATCCTTGAAGGTGAATGGGCTTGTACAAGGCTTTTCTCAGTAAAGTATAGGTGAAAATAGGTGGGGACTGAAATATTTCAGCTCCAGAGCCCACGCCCTTTCAAGGCTACTAAGTATTGTATGTGGGGACAGGGATACCTTCCCTGCATTTCTCCACATCACCTGGATCTGTCCTCTGTAGCACATGGGAAGCTCTATAGAGAAGCCACCAGAGAACAGTGGTCAAGGTCATGGTTTCTGAAAGCAAACTGCTTGGACTCTTCTCTCTGGTTTTGCCCCTTACTGGTTATGTTACCTTGGGCAAGCTACTTAACATTTCTGCAGTTCAGTTTCTGCAACTGTACATTGGGGATAATTATAGCTTCTCCTTTAATGGTTGCTGTGATGATAAAATGGAAAAAAAATGGTTGGTATACAGATAAAATTCAGTAAATGTTAGCAATTACCATTATTCTATAAATTGTTTCCAGAGTGAATGAATTATTCTTACATATAGAATATGATATGCAAAGCTTTGTGCTCTTATTAACACTAAGGCCAGCAGTATATACTCCAGGTGAATGATTTACATAACTATTATTCTGTTGTGAACTCATTTTTTCATAGCTATGCACTTATAGTTGTTTCACAGGTGATGAATAAAATGTGAACATATTAAACATGTAAATATAAATGTACACATATAATCATGTATGTATATAATGTTTAAAAATCTCTGCATGCTTACAAATAAAATGCTATTTAATTCATTTTGCCCCCTTATGAAGAGGTACAAAAGGCATTTGGAAAAAAGTGCCTTATAGGACTTCATGCCCAGAATATACATTTGCCAAACATTTAGGAATTTTAATATATGATTTAAGTGGCAGTCTCTTAAGGCCATGTTTCTGCGCCATTATACGACTAACGATCCTATTGTTGAAATAAGACATAAAGTAATAAGCTTGGAAGGCACAATTAGAGCTGGGTAAGACTTGGTATTCCTATTTTTATAAGAACTAAACTGATGTGTCTCTAGTGTCACCTCACAAAATTAGAGGAGGCAACTTTGTGTTTATGCATCACATCCAGACAGGGAAAAATTACAGACTAGCAACCAGGTGGGTTGTGTTTCTTTTTGTTTTTAACTTCAGTATTCTTACATAAAAAATAAAAGTTTGTGCCTAACTGGGGTTGCTCAGTGGTTGAACATTGACCCATGAACCGGGAGGTCACAATTCAATTTCTGGTCAGGGCACATGCCCAGGTTTCGGGCTCTGTCCCTGGTAAAGGGCATACAGGAGACAGCCAATCAATGATTCTCATCATTGATGTTTCTATTTCTCTGAAATCAGTTTTTTTTAATCATTCTTTTTTCATTTAAATCTTCTCCAGGGGGTCTCGCATCATTTTGTTATGATGCTAACTGATTGTCTCTGAAGCCTGTTTTGTTAATTTGGAAACTCCTAATATTTGATTGAGCTCTGTCTGAATCTGTGTAGAGAATTCCAGTAACTGCTTAAGTTTCTCACAGTCTCATTATCTTTTTAAAATAAAACCACAGGCATTAGTTTTACCTTCTTAAATTATTGGTTTACCATCTATTAAACATATACCACATACTGAGAAGTTTATATGAAAAATTAGTCTTTGTCCACAAGAATTTGGTTATAAGAAGTACATCAGACAAATGAGGAAACTATATATATTTATATAGATGCTATGCTTAGGAGGACTAAATTCTGCTAGAAGATTCATTTCCCTGTTTTGAGATACATCTACCAGCAGATATCAAGTAATACTGAACAGTCAATATTCTCCCTACCTAAGCCTTCAAACTCTTTCAGTACAAGATTATCCATCTATCCCTTCATCCATCCTATTTTTAAAAGATTAATTATCCCTCTCTCATTCTACCACAATAAACTTTACAACTTCAGTTCTAATAAGAACAGCAAATGCTGAGAGAGATTTTTCACAAAATCACACTTCTCACCAGGAAACAAAAGCTGTGTGACTGAGTATTTTATTCATAAACAATGAAAAGAAAGTTTAGGTCAGAAAAACCTCATGTCTGTCAGGCCTGCTTTTTATGCCGCCTTTATTATTAATCTCTTAGCATTTAGTCCCATGTTCTGTTTTCCCAGTGCAGCACCTACTTCATCCTCCTCTTCATTTAACCACATGGGTACTTCACTTCCGTTCTCCTCAGAGAAGAAAGAAGCACACTTTCTTTACCAGAGCTCTGACATGCCGAACTTAGCCCGTGTAATTATCCAACTATGGAACAATTCATTACAATCCTTTGAATCACATAAATATCTAAACAAGTTGTGTGTTTTTTTTTCCATATTTATTCTGCATTGACTTAATTAATGTAAATGATCCAGGTTTTGAGATATCATACTTAACTGAATTATCCTCATTAATTAAGGTAAATGATCCAGGTTTTGAGATATCATACTTAACTGAATTATCCTCCAACTAATTCATTTAGGAAAATATACTGAACCACCCAGGGGAAAGTGCTACTAAGGCTTAAGTTTTGGAGCAGCAATAAACAACCTCCAAATTTTAGAGGCTTATAACAATTGAAGGTTTATTTCTCAGGCATAGGTGCATCTTGGTGGGGACTCAGGTTGATCAAGTCTCTACTACCAAGAATATAATTGGTTTCTCTGGCTAGTAGGGAGAAATGTGGTGAATTACACACTTGCTCTTTATTTTTAATTTATTTTTCAATTGTAATTGACATAGTCAATGTGCAACCCAGTGACTAGACATTTATATCACTTATGAAGTGATTCCCCAATAAGTCTAGTACTCATCTGAACCATACATAGTTATTATATTACTAGAGGCCCAGTGCACAAAATCCGTGCATGGGGATGGGGGTGTCCTTCAGCCCAGCCTACTCCCTCTCTAATCTAGGACCCCTTGAGGGATGTCCAACTGCCCGTTTAGGCCTGATCAAGGTGGGATCAGGCCTAAACTGGCAGTCGGACATCTCTCTCACAATCTAGGACTGCTGGCTCCCAACTGCCTTTCTGATCACCCACTAACCACTCCCCTGCCAGCCTGATTGATGCCTAACTGCTCCCCTGTCAGCCTGTTTGCCCTTAACTTCCCTCCCCTGTGGACCTGGTCACCTCTAACTGCCCTCACCTGCAGGTCTGACTCTCCCCCAGTTGCCCTTCCCTGTAGGCCCTGTCACCCCCAACTTCCCTCCTCACCTGGCTTGGTCAACCCTAATTGCCCTTGATCATCCCTGACTGTCTTCCTTTGCAGGCCTGGTCCTTCCCAAATGTCCTCCCCTGCTGGCCTGATCACCCACAACTGCCCTCCCTTGCAGGCCTAGTCCCTGTCAACTGCCCTCCCCTGCTGGCCATCTTGTGGTGGCCATCTTGTGTCCACATGGGGACAGGATCTTTTGACCACAGGGAGGAAGTCATCTTGTGTGTTGGAGTGATGGTCAACCTGCATATTACTCTTTTATTAGATAGGATAGAGGCCTGGTGCACGGGTAGGGGCCAGCTAGTTTGCCCTGAAGGGTGTCCTGGATCAGGGTGGGTGTTCCCTTGAGGTATGGGGTGACATGGGCGAGGGGCCTGTGGTAGTTTGTAGGCTGGCCATGCTCCCCAGCGACCCAAGTGGAGACCATGGTATCTGGGATTTATTTATCTTCAAATAATTGAAACCTTGTAGCCTGAAGTAGAGCAAGCCTTCTGCTCGCACAGCCATTGAAACTTTGTTGCCTTAAGTGGAAGCCTCTGATGGCCAGGCTTTGCAGAAAGCTTGGCTTCCTCCATTGCCAGGGGCAATCCAAGCCTCTCTCCTGCTCTCTCTGCAGCCATAGCCATCTTGATAGGGTTAATTTGCATACTCGCTTTGATTGGCTGGTGGGCATGGCTTGTGAGTGTAGCAGAGGTATGGTCAATTTGCATATTACTCTTTTATTAGATAAAATTGAGTATATTTCCTATTCTGTACTCTATAGTTCTATGACTATTTTGTAACTACTAATTTGTACTTCTTAACCCCTTTACCTTTTACACCCATCCCATTTGGCAATCACCAATTTGATCTCTGTAACTATAAATTTGTTCATTTTGTTTCTTCATTTATATTTTTAGATTCCACATATAAGTTAAATCATATGCTATTTTTTTTTCTGCTTGACTTTAACTTAGTACAATAAATTATAGGTCCATCCTGGTTGTTGCAAAAGTAACATTTCATTTTTTTTATGACTGAGTCATATTCCATTTACAATGTACCACACTTTCTTTATCCATTTGTCTATAGATGGACACTTGGGTTGCTTTCCAATATCTTGGCTATTGTGAATAATGCTGCAATAAACATAGGAGTATGTGTATATTTTCAAATTAGTGTTTTGGATTTGTTAGAGAACTATGTAGAACTGGGATTGCTGCGTCATATGATAGTTACATTTTTAATTGTTTTGAGGACTCTCTGTATTGTTGTATTGTGACTGCATCAATTTACAAACCCACCAACAATGCATGAGGATTCCCTTTTCTCTATATGCTTGCCAACACTTGTTGTTTGTTGATAATAGCCCACTCAGGGGTGTGAGGTGAAATGTTATTGTGGTTTTGATTTGCATTTATTTGATGATTAGTGATGTTGAGCATATTTTCATGTCTATTGATCATCTGTATGTCTTCTTTGAAGAAATTTCTATTTAGGTCCTCTGCCCATTTTTTATTCAGATTGTTTGGGTTTTATTTAATGTTAAGTTGTATGATTTTCTTATATATTTTGGATAATAAGCCCTTATCAGATGTATCATTGGTGAATATGTTCTCCCATTTAGTGAGTTGGCTTTCCATTTTGTTGATAGTTTCTTTCACTGTATAAAAACTATTGTTTGGTGTAGTTCTATTTGTTTACTTTTCTTTTATTTCCCTTGCCTGAAGAGACATGTCCAAAAAAAATATTGCTGAGTGATGTCAAAGAATTTACTGCCTGTGTTTTCTTCTAGGAGTTTATAGTTGAAGGTCTGGCACTTAAGTTTTTAATCCATTTTAGGTTTATTTTTGTATGTAATATAAAAAATGCTATAGCTCCATTTTATGTTTATTTTTGTATATAATATAAAAAATGCTATAGTTTCATTTTTTTCATGTGTCTATCCAGTTTTCCTAACAGCATTTATTGGAGAGACTGGCTTTAACCCATTGTGTAGTCTTGCCTCCTTTGTCATAGATTAGTTGTCCACACAGACTGCTATCCTTTCCCTTTTCTCATAAGTGACTCATATTACTCCCATCTCGGCCTAAACAAGTCACATCACTGCATCTAAATTTAATTGGGTGAAGAAATATAGTACTGCCACATCCCAGAAAGGAGAGAACCAGAAATATTTGGTGAACAGCACTAATGACTACCACACTAATTTTATCCTCTTGTTTTTCTTGTCAAAGTCAAACTTTTGATATTGCCATTTTGGGAAAAATATATCAGATTAAGGGTATTTTTCTATGTATGATAAAGTCTTCCTTATTACAAAGTTGGCAAAATGGCCTTGGTGCTGAAATTATGCCTTTTTTTTTTTCTGAGAGGAGAGGTTGGTGGAACCTACTGTGTGTTCCTGGCTGCCATAGTCTGGGAAAGACCACAGAGCCCTAGCCACCATCAAACTGTTTCTGAAACTGTCTCAGCTCAGCACTCTGCCTACAGCTTCACTGTCTGAAGAATCCTAATAATATCTTATCTTTAACCTGGCTTCCATTCAAAGAGTTGCAGGATTAATTGCCTCATGATTAACATCTCTGTTTTCCTATATCACTATAAAAATTTCAAGCATACAAAATAATCTAATATCACAGAGATGTTTATCTTAATTCTGCTCAGTATTCCACCTCTTCTTCCATCCACTGTGCCATGTGCACTTCATAGGGTGTGTGAGCCAACTTCCTGCCAGATGATCTACTGCCCTTTATAGGTAAACTTGATTTCCTCTTTTTGAGATATTTATTTCATATACTAGTACTCTTTTTTATTCTGAAACATCTCTCATATTTCATAGAAAAACTAGATAAAATCATATAAGAAACTGCCTCATCTTCTCACCATCTGATCCACTCACTCACACTTACCTGCTTCAGTCAAATGAATTATGTCCCAACATCAATCTAATGCCAACCTCTTTGGTGCCCTGAATCTCAATTCCTTTTTCCTTCTCAAGAACTTTCTTTTTCAATGATCCATTTTTCTCTCCGATATTGACTGATTTATCCACTAGACCATTCCAGCAAGTAAGCATGCTTTTACAGTATCTGTTTCCTTCTTTCTTTCACAGAAAAACTCCATGAAAGAAATGTTTATAATTATACAGTTTTACATCGTATTCTGTACCAAACATACTTCAATCATGCTTTATCAGGCCATTAAAATGATTTTTATTAAGTTGAAATGCTAATAATACTAACAGAGTGCTGATGATGAGTTGGAAAGTGTTCAAAATTCTTTATACATGATAAATTGTTTAATTTCCAAACCAGCCATATGAAGATTGTGCTATTAACATCTCTGTTCTAGACATAAAAGACTGCTACTCAGAAATATTAAATAACTTGCCCCAAATCACACAGCTGATAGGAGTAGCTTAGATTTGAACCCAGAAACTTTGGTTTTAACCACTACATCATATTACTTTTTAAGGGACAATTATTTCTTTTAATGTATTGAACCTAACCGTAGCTTTTGACATAGATGATCAATTCTTTCTTAAAACATTTTATTCTTTGGGTTCTATGTCTTTATTTGGGTTCTTTTTTCTATCACCCTATATGTTGGTCCTTGTCAGTCTTTTAATTTTTCTTTTCTGTTTTCTTCATTGCAAGTCTATATTTTGGACATTTTCCCCTTTTTTGTTGGTAGCCTTTCCAGGGTAATTTGGTTTAGATCACTTGAGGGTGAATCTGGAGCCCATATTTTTCCCCCTAAGCTCTATTTCATAAATGTTGCTGCCTGATTTACTGTTCATCTCTACTTGAGTATCATATAAGAATCTCACATTTAACAAAGAAAAAGAGAACTGTAGACATTCTGGTCCAATCCATCTTTTGCCAAATTCTCCTTTCCCCAAGACTTTACCTCCCAACACCACCAACCTCAGGACAAATTTAGGACTAATCTTTAATTCCCTTTTCCCTCACAGCTGACATTCTATCCATTATCAAGTCAAACTAACCCTGCGCTGAAATACCCCTAACCTGCTACTTTTTTCACAAGTTTACTGCCGTTAGTATAGTCTTAGTTCCATCCTTTATCACTTAGACTCCTGCAGTCTCTTCATAATTGGTTTCGCCGATTCCATTCTTGCTTTCCCCCCCTCCCCAGTCCTTTCCCTAAAGAGCAGTCTGAGAAAATGTCTGAAATGTTAGTGAGATCATATAATTTCTACCCTTGTAATGAGAATCAAGTCCCATTTCCTTACTGTGTGTCATAGCAGACCCTATCTGATCTTCCCACATTTCTGACACCTTTCCCTTGACTTCTCAATTGTTCAACCACACTGTTCATCCTGCTATCCTGAGAACATACCATGCTTTTCCCCATTTGGTACCTTGTCATTGGTGCTCTTTCTCTTTGGAATACTCTTCCCTAGATCTTCATAATGGATGCTTTCTTTTCTTCACTCAGGTCATTATTCAGGTGTCTCCTTAGATAGGTCTTCCTTGAGACTCTTGCTAAAACATACATTCTCTCCATCTTTAATTATTCTCAAAAACATACTGCATTTCCTTCAAAGCACTTACAAATCTAATATTGTCAATGGAATCATTAACTTAGACATTATTATTTGTTTTCTCCAGAGGAATATGAGCTCTTTTAGGGCATGGTCTATGCCACTCTTATTCACTGCTATAATCCTGCAACCCTAGAACCATGCTTGATGTGTGTTATTGACTCAATTAAAATGTGACTAAGGATAGTGTAGAAAGCAGCATGATAACTTGTATAACACAAAACATTCAATAGATTAAAATTAATGGAATCATCCTTAGCTAAGAAAGTATGTTCCAGAAGTAGATAGAAAAATCTTGGGGAAAGGACAATTTGGCAAAAAATACATTGGGCTAGAATGTCTATAGTTCTCTTTTTTTCTCTAAATATGAGCTCCTTATAAGACACTTAAGTAGAGATATAAATTGGGCAGCACCACTTATGAAATAGAGTTTAGGGAAGAAATCTGGGCAGTAGATTCATATTTAAGAGACCTAAACCAATAGATACAAGTCATAGAATGAACAAAATTATCATAGCCTTTGTTGGAAGGCTACCAACAAAGCATGAGGAACAGAAGTCTTGCTCTTAAATTTTTAGTATTGCTAGGGATAGCTTTGTGACTTTAGAAATAATATTTGCTTCTTAAAAGCTCTTTTGAGAATTACTTATCAAAGCTATATGTCATACTTGGGCTTCTTAATCTCTCATGGAGGTATGAGGTGGATATTTTGTGTGGTTTCCTCTTTCTCACAAGGAAAATCTAAACAAATTATCTATCGTGAGTTACTGTACAGAGGTTCTGCATCTCCCAGGGATGATTAATATTATAAATGCATAATATGCTCTTTTCAATATGTTTATAACATTAAAGAATTTTAGATCTCTACTTTTTCTATGTAAATTTGTTTTTACAGCAATCACAGTTTTAAAACTTCTGAAAGTATAGTATTTCAATAAATGTTGGATTCTAAGCTATTTTTGTTTTTAGCAGATGAAACTTTTGCTTTATCATGTCACAGTAGGATTAATAGAACCTTATCATAATGTGATGTCCGGTCCCAAAATTTCATCTTCATAGCCTTACTGCAAGGTGGCTGGAATGGGTGGGGGACCTCACAGATTTTTGGACTGGGTTCCTAGGCTAGATATAAATCCAAGCAAGTTCTGGCTATACTTGGTGCCTTTTGGTGGCAGTTGTCCCCTCAGGCAAAATTGGAAGGAATGATTTTTGGATTCTGAAACTGGCTGGAACTTTTGCGACAATAATAACAATTTCAAGAATCAGCCAATTAATTTATTTCCAGAGAAACTGTGCAGATGAATAGTAAGGAAGGGGAAATCTTCCCTTCATCATCGCTTCTTGAAAATTGTTATTCTGCCTGACCTTACACTCACCCCCAGAAGAACATAACCTTTATATTATCCATCAGCCACACTGTAGCATATTTGTCCAGGGGTTTACCTTACTTTAACATGCTGAACAAAAGAGTGCGAAAAGAAGCCACATGCAACTAAATATGTTTTTGATGGCACTATATATTGCTCCTATATTTCAGACTGTTCTAACAGCTTATTATAATGTAGTTACTGGTTATTTCTGCTTCACCAAGCATTTACTGGCAGAAATGGTCCTGCCACATTTAGAAAAGAAATCAACTCCCATTATGGAGTCAGCATCATTAGAGTTCTAGTTTCATGCTTGGTGGGTCCCCTATAGAGCTATATGTAATGCACTGCTAATTAAAAAGAGGAAGGAAGTGTCCAAAGCTTTCTTAATGTCTCATCTTTTGTTTTTGTTTGTACAGCTCACCATGTTAAAACGGGCACTTGCGAGGTGGTGGCACTCCACAGATGCTGTAATAAGAACAAGATAGAAGAACGGTCACAAACTGTCAAGTGCTCCTGCTTCCCTGGGCAGGTGGCAGGCACCACGCGAGCTGCTCCATCTTGTGTGGATGGTGCGACTTTTACATTGCTCATTGCAATAGTGTAGCTGGGGACTGCTTAGAACTGGAACCCCAGTGTAATGCTGTTGATGGGGCCAATTCTGAGGGACCACAGTATTAGATCATGTGGTTGATATGAGGTTATTTGTAAGGCATTTTGAAATCCAAAATCCTTTGAAAGGAGGCCTAAGGACTTACGCAGTTTCATAATAGACAGCGTTATAACGGGGTTCCAACAAATTCAAGTGCTTCTTTGATGCCATGAAATATTGATTTACCAGCTGAGGGTGTGTGTGTGTAAATTAATTGGGAAAGACAGAATGAAAACAGATGATTAAATAGTATTAATTTCTAAGCCCATGGATGAACATCATACATGTAAGAGAATATTTAGCTGTGGATAGAATTTACATAAAATGTTGGTGATTATAAATGTGCATCAGAATATTCATTTCTTTATTTGATTATTTACCTAATTATAATAGGATATTCAGCCATTTAATTGATGTTACCATAAATAATAAAGTGCTCATATTAGCATGGTCTATGTCTTGTGAAGATGGCTACTGCCCACAGTAAAAAGAAATTTTAAAAATTGCATTAACTCTAATGCCCTCAGATTTTCAGCCTACTGTGGGGAATATAACATTTACTCTAAAATATAATTTACTCTAAAATATTGACTTTAAATTGCTCAGGGGCTTATTTGTTTATCTGTTTATGTAAATCAGTTATTGCATACATACTATTAGTTTCTTTCAAATATATAGTTTTCATGAAGCCTATATATTCCCATAAAAATTATTCAACAATGTGCTTGTTATGTATTGTATGTATGTTGAATGATTCAAAATGCAAAGTATTTAGTAAAGTATTCTTACCATAATGAAGTAAAATTAAAACAATTATTCTACTCAGAAAATCTAGATTTAGCCCTTTTGGACAAAAAACAAACAAACCACAAGGCAGGCCCTAAAACATAGTCTACCCAGTGATAGGAAAAATTGATGGCTTTTTCTTTAAATGTGCACCCAGAGAATGAACAAACCCAATGGAAAACATTGCATCAATTTTCTATCTCCTGTAGCTTCCATAGTGGAACAGAAATGGTGGTGTCATATGCAGCCATGTCTTGAGGGAGAGGAGTGTAAAGTTCTTCCTGATCGGAAAGGATGGAGCTGCTCCTCTGGGAATAAAGTGAAAACAACTCGGGTAAGTGGACAGCCAGCTTGAATGTCTCTGAGTTAACAAAGTGTATACAGTGATATCTTTAAGTGTTGGTTAGAGAATGAGAGAGTATAGTTTTCCATAGTATGTTTTGCCCATTTTCTCCCTAATTCATTTTTCATAGCACATTTTTATTTCATTCAGAATAACATCTCTAATTGCCATCAGCTATTGTGTTATCTAATAAACAAATATTGTTTGTTCCCTCATGAGATACTGACAGTAATGTGAAACCTCCCAAAGCTGCATATAAAAATGCTGGGAAGGTAACCCCAGCCCCTTATTCTGCTCATGAATAGAACTCTGGATAAATTCTAAAAAAAAAAAAAAAGAAAAAAGAAAATATTTTATTTTATAATAGAGGCCCGGTGCATGGATTAGTGCACCCATAAGGTCCCTTGACCTGGTCGGTGGGGATTGGGCCAAAACCAGCTCTTCAACATCCCCAGAGGGGTCCCAGATTGTGAGTGGGCACAAGTCAGGCTGAGGGACTCCACTGGTGCATGATTGGGACCAAGAGGGACCACGGGAGGGCTATAGGGCATGTCCAACCTGTCTCATCCAGTCCCGATCAGCTGGACCCCAGCAGCAAGCTAACCTACTGGTCAGAGCATCTGTCCCCGGTGGTCAGTGCACCAGGAGACATAGCACTGTTGAACAAATGGTGAAGCACTTAGGATATTATATGAAATATGACAATAAAATTTGCCAACTAAGATTCTTGCATTTTTATGAAAGTGATTATTTTAATCTCCCTGATTTCTGGATCAATAAATAATTTTCTAATATCGTATAAACTTTACATGGGCCTGTTTAATTGTTATCACAAATAGTTTGTCAAGTGCTCAAATTACCACAGTATATTCCAGCACAGGGTCAATATAAAGAGAAGACTCTTTAGACAATGCTATACTTCCACTTGCAATGCTAACTTATGGGAAATGGGAGAGAAATGAAAAACCGTGTTAGTCTTTGATCTCCTAATTAGCTTAATGGATGTTCTGGACTGGCAGATTTTAAATATTTTCTTTGTAGATTCAGCTGTGAAAGTTCTGTCTTGTTTTGTTGAGGGGAAAGTAGACAATTAAATAGAATTGAATCATTGTACAAGGGATTGTTTTATAAAAAACAGAACATAACCCTGGCCTGTTGGCTCAGTGGTTGAGCATTGACCCATTCATCAGGAGGTTTCCAGTTCATTTCCTGGTCAGAGCATATGCCTGGGTTGCAGGCTCAATCCCCAGCAAGGGGCATGCAGGAGACAGCTAATCTGTAATGTTTTTCTCTCATCAATGTTTCTACCTCTCCTTCTTTCTTCCACTCTAAAATATCTCTCATCAATGTTTCTACCTTTCCTTATTTCTTCCACTCTAAAATAAAATTTTAAAAATTAAAAAACAAAAACAGAAAAATAACATAAAAGTAGATGCTGGTAATTGACAATAACAGTTTTTACAAATCTGTCTTAAGAGAAGTGTCACACACCTCCTTCTGGGGCCAGAAAAGCAACTAATTTGGAGAACATCCACTCAGAATTAGCAAATTAGACACATTTGAGGAGATAATTTTCAATAAGGTCAGAGAATGTCTAGAGAATGCCATTTGCTAGCCATTACCTGGATGGAACCCCCATGTGCCCTGGCAGTGAGTGGCGCAGTATCTCCTGGCAGGATTCCAGATGTCTGCAGTGAGCAATTGCCAGAGTGACCTCCCCACCAGACCTCCTCACGAGCCTGCTAGGACCCAACATCCCAAGATCTGGTTCCAGGAATCCATAGTAGTGCAATCCAGGAGGACCCCTGTGCCCCACATCTGACTAAAGTCACTCAAGGCCCAGGAACTTCTGCCAGGGTGACACAGAACAACATAGTGCATACCCCACTCTAAACCACAGAAGAGCACAGACTGTGTAACCCAGAACAACCCATGTTCACTTCACCCAGGGCCCCAGGAGGGGTGATCCGGAGCAACGCAATGCATGCCTCAGTCAGGGCCACAGGAGAGCTATGACTATCTGACCCAGAGCAATGCACATTCATTCCACCCTGGCTTTTGGGGCAATTCTGCTGGGGATACCCAGAGGAACCCAATGTGTCTCACTCTAGGCTATAGGAGAGTACAGACTGTTTGACCTGGAGCAACTCACTCCCACTTAATAGAGGGCAGGATCGAACTGGAGCAACAAAGAGCAGGCCTCACTCCAGGCCAAATGAAAGTGAGGTCTGTGTGACTCAGCACAACATGCACCCACTCCACTCTAAGCCCAGGGACTTGCTGGCACAACCTAGAGTAACCCAGTACATGCCCTACTCTGGGTCAGAGAAGAGCTCTGACTGTGCAACTCAGAGCAACCCGCACCCACTCCCCCACAGCTCCTGGGACATTCCTTCTAGGGCTACTACAAGCAACCCAGGTCATGACACACTCTGGGCCACTGGAGAGCACTATTGGAGTGAACTGGAGAAATCTGGTATGCCCAGCCAGGGGCCACAGTACCATGTTGCAAGTGCCTTGCCAGAGGGACTTAGGGTACCACTTTGCCATGGGTGCTGGGGCCACACAGAGAATTGCATGTCAGAGGGCTCAGGGTCCTCACAGGGAGTTGCACAGCAGAGGAACTGATACTCTGCAGCAGACAAATGAGGGACAAGATCCATGGGAGAAGGGGATAAAACTCAGAGTAGAGACAATAAAGGTGTGAGACTCAAGGCAAACCCAGCCTTTGAGCTAATGATTTCTGGATCATTGGCCTGATAGGGTCTTCAACCTTTCAAACCCCAGAAAAAGACAGAAAAATGGGGAGACAAAAAAACAAAACAACAACAACAACAAAAACACACAGAGTAATTGCAAAAAAAAAAAAAAAAAAAAAAAGGGGGGCGGTGGGGGGGGAAGAACTAAATGAAATAGAGGAAAGGACTTTGTCAGAAAAAGAATTCAGAGTATGGTTCATCAGGTTCCTAAACCAGATGGATGAGAAAAACAACATATACACTGAGTGGCCAGATTATTATGCGTATAGAGATCATAATAATCTGGCATCTCAGTGTATAAGAATCAAGAGGAAATTAGGAATGATATAGTGGCAATAAAAAACACAATGAAAAGTCTTAACAGTAGACTAAAAGAAGCTGAGAACCAAATTGATGAGTAAAAAATGACCAATTTTAACAGCAATTGGAAAAAAAAATAAAAAGAAGGGGGAATTGAACAGAACTTTAGGACAACATGAAATAAAGCAACATTCAAATAATAGGGGTGCCAGAAGTTCAAGAAAAGTTGTAAGGAATAGAAAACCTATTTGAAGAAATAATGACAGAAAACTTTCCTGATGTGGGGAAGAAAAAAATCACACAAACACAAAAAGTCCCAAGCAAGATGAACCCAAAAAAGAACCACACCAACATACTTAATTACAATGGAAAACATTAATGACCAAAAAAGAATCTTAAGGGATCTCCATTAGACTATCAAATGATTTCTCAACAGAAACATATCAAATAAGAGGGAATGGAATGAAGAATATGAAGTGATGCAAAGCAAGGCACTGAGTCCTATAATACTCTATCCATCAAAGTTATCCATCAAAATTGAAGGTGAAATAAGGAGCTTCACAGACAAAAAAAGGCTAAGGAAGTTTATTACCACCAAGCCAGCAATACAAGAAATCTTAAAGGGACTGTTGTAACAAGCAGAAATAGAAAGGGATAAAGGAACACAGACATAAAAAAATAAAAATGGCAACAAACAAGTACCTATCAATAATAACCTTAAATGTAAATTGGTTAAATGCTCCAATAAAAAGACATACGGTGGCTGAATGGATAAGAAAACATAACCTATATATATATGTAGTCTAAAAGAGAGCCATCTCAGAACAAAGGACTCATACAGACTGAAAATGAAGGAATGGGGGGGGGGAATGCTCAGGCAAACAGAAATGAAATGTAACAAAAAGCAAGCTGGGGTAGTAATACTTATCTTACAAAATAGATCTCAAAGTGAAAGCCATAACAAGAGATAAGGAAGGCCACTTCATAATACTAAAATGATCCATATAACAGGAGGACATAACTTTGGTAAATATATATGACCCAATACGGAGCACCCAAATACATAATGAAAACTTCTGGAAGATATAAAGGAAGATATTAACAGCAATACAATCATAGTAGGGGATTTTAATACCCCATTTACACCATTGGCTAAATCTTCTAGACAAAAAATCAACAAAGAAACAGCATTCCTAAATGACTCACTATATCAGATGGAATTAATTGATTTCTTCAGAATATTTCACCCAAAAGCAATGGAATATTCATTCTTCTAGAGGCACCTAGGACATTTTCAAAGATAGACCACATATTAAAACACAGGCGAAGTCTCTTCAAATTCAAGAAGATAGAACTTATATGAAGCATATTCTCATATCATGGTGGATTAAAATTAGATATCACCTACAATAAAAACAATAAAGAAAATCCAACACTTGGATATTTAAACAATGATTGGGTTAGCAAAGAGATCAAAGAAGAAATAAAAAGCAGCTTGGAAACTAATGACAATGAAAACACAACAATCCAAAATCTATGGGACACAGTGAAAACACTCCTGAGCAGGAAGGTCATAGCTCTCTAGGCCTACCTCACAAACCAAGAAACACTGGTAATAAATTATCTTTTTAATAATTATTGTTAAAAAATCAGAAAGAGAGCAACAAGAAAATCTCAGAGTAAACAGAAGAAAGGACATAATAAAGATTAGAGATGAAATAAACAGCATAGAGACCCCCCCAAAAATTACAAAATATCAATAAAACCAAGAGCTGATTCTTAGAAAGGATAAAGAAGATTAATGAACCTCTAGCCAGGTTCACCAAGAAACAAAGAGAGAGGACCCAAATAAAATCAGAATTTAAAGAGGTGAAATAAATATCAACCCCATAGACATACAAAAGATTCTTAAAAAAATACTACAAACAACTCTACTCCAACAAACTGGACAGCCTAGATGTAATGGACATATTCCTAGAAAAAATACAATCTCTCTCTCTCTCTCTCACACACACACACACACACACACACACACACACACACACACACACATATATATATATATATATATATAATTATTGATTTCTATCAATTATGAAAGAGAATCATTGATCAGCTGCCTCCTGCATGCCCCCTACTGGGGATCAAGCCTGCAACCCAAGCATGTGCCCTTGACTGGAATTGAACTTGGGACCCTTCAGTCAGCAGGCCAATGCTCTATCCACTGAGCCAAACCAGCTAGGGCAAAAAATACAATCTTCTAAAACTCAATCAGGAAGAATAAAAAAACCTGAATAGGCCAATAACTACTGATGAAATTGAAGCAGTCATTAAGAAAACCTTCCAGCAAACAAAAATCCTGGACCAGATGACTTCACAGGAGAGTTTTACCGAACATTCAAAGAACTAAAACCTACCCTCCTCAACTATTCCAAAAATTTCAAGGAAAACACACTTCCAAGCTCTTTCTATGAAGCCAGCATTATCTAATCCCCAAAACAGATAAGATACTACCAAGAAAGAATATTACAGACCAATATCACTGATGAACATAGATGTTAAAAAGTTCAACAAAATCCTAGCACATAAAATCCAGCATTACATTAGAAAGATCAAATACCATGAACAAGTGGGATTTATTCCATGGATACAAGGATGGTATAATATCCACAAATCAATAAACATTATACATCATATAAAGAACTGAGAGACAAAAATCACATAATCATATCAATCGATGCAGAAAAAAGCATTTGACAAAATCCAACACCCTTTCTTGATAAAAACTCTCAGCAAAGTGGGAATAGAGGGGTTATACCTCGATATAAGAAAAGCTTTATATGACAAACCTACAGCCAACATCATACTTAATAGGCAAAAACTAAATCCATTTCCCCATAGAACAGGAACAAGACAGGGATGCCCACCTTCACCACTCCTGTTTGATATAGTACAGGAAGTGCTAGCTATAGTGACCAGACAAGAAGAAGAAATAAAAGGCATCCAAATTGGAAAAGAAGAAGTAATACTGTCCTTATTCACAGATTATATGATATTATATGTAGAAAATCCCAAAGACTATCAAAAAACTATTAGACCTAATAAATGAATTTGGCAATATAGCAGGATACAAAATTAACACTTAAAAATCTATGGCTTTTTATACATCAATAATGAATTCACAGAAAGAGAAACTAAAAAAAATTCCATTTACTATTGCACCAAAAAATTAATAACATTTAGGAATAAACTTAATTAAGAAGTAAAAGACCTAAAAAATAAATAAATAAAAGACCTGTACTTGTAAAACAATAGGACATTGAAAAAAGAGAGGAAGAAATAAACAAATGGAAGTGTATACTGTATTCATGGATTGGTAGAATCAACATCATTCAAATGTATATACTACCCAAAGCTACTTATAGATTCAATGCAATCCTTATTTAACATTTGACATAGGAGGCAAGAGCATACAATGAAGTCAAGACAATCTCTTCAATAAATGGTGTTGGTAAAATTGAACAGATACATGCAAAAAAAAAGAAACGAAACTAGATCACCAATTTACATCATTCACAAAAATAAATTCAAATGGATAAAGAACTCAAACGAAAGATGGGAAACCATAAAAATCTTAGAAGAATCCATATGCAGCAAAATATCAGACATATGTCATATCAATATCTTTAAAAATACAGTTCCTAGGACAATAGAAACTAAGGAGAAAATCAACAAATGGATTTCACCAAAAGAAAAAGCTTCTGCACAGCAAAGGAAACCATCAACAAAACAACAAGAAAGATGCTCCATAGGAGAACATATTTGCCAATGTTATCCCTGATAAGGGTTTAATCTCCAACATTTATAGGGAACTCATACAATGTAACAAAAGAAAGATAAATAATGCAATCAAAAAATGGGCCAAGGACTTAAATAGACACTTTTTGAAGTAGACATACAGAAGGTCAAGAGATATATGAAAACATGCTCAATGTCATTAATCATCCAAGAGATGCAAATAGGAATGATAATGAGGTACCATCTCACACCTGTCAGAGTAGCTATCATCAATAAACGGCAAGTGCTGGCAAGGATATGGAGAAAAAGGAACCCTTGTGCACTGCTGGTGGGAATGCAGACTGGTGCAGACACTGTGGAAAACTTAAAAAAAAGTAAAAATGGAACTCCCCTTTGACTCAGTAATCCCACTTCTAGGAATATATTCCAAGAAATTAGAAACACCAATCAGAAAGGACATATGAACCCTTATGTTCATAGCACACAATTTATAATAGCTAAAATTTAGAAATAGCCTAAGTGCCCATCAGCAGATGAATGGATTAGAAAACTGTGGTACATGCCCTAACTGATTTGGCTCAGTGGATAAAGTGTCGGCCTGCAGACTGAAGGGTCCCAGGTTCGATTCTGGTCAAGGGCATGTACCTTGGTTGCAGGCACATCCCCAATAGGATGTTTTCTCTCCCATTGATATTTCTAACTCTCTATCCCTCTTCCTTCTTCTCTGTAACAAAACAATAAAATATTTTTTTAAAGAAAACTGTGGTACATCTACACAATGGAATACTATGATGCTGAGAAAAAGAAAGAACTCTTACCATTCACAACACAATGAATGGACCTGGAGAGCATTTTGCTAAGTGAAATGAGCCAGTCAGAGAGAGATGAATATCACATGATCTCACTCATTTGGGTAATATAATAAAAAACATAAACTGATGAACAAAAATAGATCCAGAGACATATAAGCATTTAACAGACTGTCAAACCTCAGAGAGAAGGCAGGGGAATATTATAGTGGGGGGTGGAGTTAGGGTTAGGTAGAGATCAACTGAAGGACTTCTATGCATGTATATAAGCATAATCAATGGACACAGACAGTATGCGGGTGAGGGCATGTCCTAGGGGTGGGAGTGGTTGGGGAGAGGTCAATGAGGGAAAATGGAGACATATATAATACTTTAAATAATAAAAAATTTAAATAGAAAATCCTGTCTGGACATATTCAATAGGATTATTTTATAATCTCATCAGAGGTATAATTCAGTCTAGTAAGTAATGATAGCAAAATAAAATGATAGCTTAGACACGATAACTTCATATTTTTTCAAATTATTTGTGACTCTAACTTGTTGACTAAATACTAGCATACCATTCCAAAATCCACAGACTATGTGATCAGTCAATTAGAATAATCGTATTATTCAGTTAGCACATGATATAATCCATATTGATTTAGTAAAAATATTTTGGCTATATAAAATTTCCTTACAAGCTAGCTAGAGCATGAAGATTTTTTCCTAACACTATGAATTCTTAGTTCAAAATAGCACTCATGGAAATTCACTGACAAGTTAAGATTCTAAAACAATTTTTTAAAAATAGTGAGTTCTCTACAACTAAATTTTATGTTTTTATTACTTCAGTGGACACAAAGAGGCTAACATTTATTGAATACTTAAAACATATGCCATATACTGAACAAAGTGCTTCTGGGAATTAGCTCATTCAATCCACTTCATAGCTCAGTGAAAAAGTCAGTATCTTCTTTTTACAGATGAGTAAACTCAAACTTCAAAATGTTAAGTGACTTCCCAGGGTCATGTAGCTAATAAATGCAGAAACCAGAGTTCATACCATACAGTCTCATTCCATATTTAATCTCTTCCCGTCTACTTTATATTTGCTAATTTAATTTATTCTTAAGTAGTGGTGATAGAAGTTCCCTATAGTTCTTTTCACATAAGATGTTGTGGGATGAACACGAGTGAACGACCACTGGAGTCCAGACCAAATTAAAATTTAGGGAGCCTATATTAGCCAGTCGGCCGGCAGGCCAGCCAGCTGGTGACGGCTCTGCTTTTCTCCACACAGGAAGTCCAGAGAACAGCAGCAACCCTTTGTGTAGGACCACTTTTAAGCACATTTACCACATCCTGTTTTTGCAGAGCAAGCAACCTAAGACAAAACAGTTTTTCTCAAGCAACATCAGGGTCACACCAATGATGACCATGTTATTTACAGGGTCGTCATGTTCTTCAGAAAGCTGCAAGTGTTCTATGAAAGAAGGCCATGAGACCGTATCTCAAGGCCTGGTCTGGTGTCAGCACTGGCAACTCTATCTGGGGGATAGTCCATGGCCACTCTGGAATGGGGTATGATCAAAAATTCCCACTCTCTAACAAAGGCACACATTAAAAAAAAAAAACACGCTTTTTTGATTATGTAAATGAAAAGGTGATCTAAATTCTCATAGTAAATTGTTTTACAAGTATTGCTTTCCTCTGTGATATAAAAACTAAACGCAGCCCAGCTGATGTGGTTCAGTACTTGAGCATCCACTTATGAACCAGGAGGTCATGGTTTGATTCCCAGGCAGAGAACATGCCCAGGTTAGAGGCTTGATCCCCAGAAGGGGTTGTGCAGGCTGCAGCTTATCTATAATTTTTACTTTGCTTCTCCCTTCCTCTCTGTAATCAATAAAAATATATTTAAAAAATACCTTGAGGCAAATGAAAACACAGTGACCCCAAATCTATGTTTGGGACACAGACAAAGCAATTAATACCAAGATAGACCTACCTCAAGAAACAAAATATTAAATAATCTAAAACTCATAAAAGGACTAGAAAAAACAATACAAAACAGAAAAAGCTCAAAAGTGGGTACCAGAAAGGAAATAATGAAGATCAGAGAATAATAGATCTAAAACATGAATAGAAAAGATCAATGAAACCAAGAGCTGGTTCTTTAAAAAGGCAAATAAAAATAAACCTTTACCCATCCTTATAGAACAACAATAACAACAAAAACAAGAGAGGGCCCAAATCAATAAAATCAGAAAGAAAAGAAGAGTGACAAGCAACACCATAGAAATATAAAGGACTACTGTATAAGGAAATACTGTGAACAAATTAGACAACCTGGAAAAATGGATAATTCCTAAAAACATTCAATCTTCCAAGAATCAATCAAGAACCCGAAAATCTAAACAGACTGCTAACTGATAATGAAATTGAACCAGTAATCAAAACAATTCCAAATAAACAAAAGTCCAGGAACAGATGGCTTCACAGGTGAATTTTACCACATTCAAAAAAGAAATAAATACCTATTCTCTATTCCAAAAATTGAAGAGGAGAGAAGGCTGCCAGACTCATTTTACATGGCAAGCACTACCCTGATAGCAAAATCGACACAAACACTACAAGAGAAGACGAAGAAGAAAAAAAAAGAGGAAGAGGAAAGGAGCAAGGGGAGGGGAGAGGGGGAGGGGAGAGGAGGAGAAGAGAGGAGGAGGAGGGGAAGAAGGAGCAGAAAATTATAAGCCAATATTCCTAATGAACATAGATGCAAAAGTCCTCAACAAAATGATAGCAAGCTGAATTCAGCAGTACATCAAAAAGATCATACACCAGGATCAAATGGGATTTATTCCTTAGATGAAAGCTTGGCTCAGTGTGTGCAAATAAATTAATGTGATATACTATATAAACAAAACTATGGATAAAAATCATATTATCACATCAGTAGATGCAGGAAAAGCATTTGGCAAAATTTAACATCAATTGAAGATAAAAACTTTCAGCAAACTGGAGCTAGAAGGACATACCTTAACATAATAAAGGCTTATATATGACAAATGCACATCTAAAATATTCAGTGCTAAAAAGTGAAAGGTTTTTCTTTATGATTGGGAACAGGACAAGGATGTTCACTTTTTCCACTGTTATTCATCAGAGTTTGGAAGTCCTAGTTGCAATACTCTGACAAGAAAAAGAAATAAAATGCACTATTTACACATGACATGATACCACATATAGAGAAGCCAATAAATTCAAACAAACAAAAAACAACCACCAATAGAACTAATAAATGAATTCAGCAAATAGCAGTATACAAAATTAATATTCAGAAATTGGTTGTAATTTTATACATAAATAGCATCATTATTATTGAGGAGAAATCTATTATTTTAGTTATCGGTATTATTTTCCACTTGCCAGATTTGAATAAGGTCTCCATGGCTGTGGTGAGCCTAACAGCCACTGAGGCCCTGATTTGGCAGGTCCCAGCCACACATGCCATATGCAGATGTGAAGCAGGTATAAGTTACAAAGTAACTGAAGAGCAGCTCTTAGCCAAAAGGCATTTGCTTTTCTTATGCATGATATGTTGGCTTTGTGGGATTACCATTGCCAGCAAAATGGCCCAAGCAATGATTAATAAAAATTGCAATATGTACAGCCTACTTTCTAATTGGCCATATCCAATCTGGAATGCTCTGCTATACCTAATGTTAGAAAGAGCATTCAGCCAAAACAGCAGTGAGGTTTATTGGCTTCAGCAGCGATGCATGGTACCTCCCAGAAATAATTTGAGGTCAGAGGCTAGGTAAATTCGTCATTTAAGACTAATTTGGACTCCATAAAAAATTATTATACTTAATAAATGAATTTGGCAATGTAGTAGGATACAAAATTAACACCAAGAAATCTATGGCATTTCTATATACCAATAGTGAACTTATGGAAAGAGAGACTAAAATCCCATTTACCATTGCACCAAAAAAATTAAAATACCTAGGAATAAACTTAGCTAAGGAGGTAAAAGACCTATATGCAGAAAACTACAGGATACGAAAAAGAGATAGAGGAAGGCAAAAACAGATGGAAGAACATACCGTGTTCATGGATTGGTAGAATCAACATCATCAAAATGTCCATACTACCCAAAGCAATCTATAGATTCAATGCAATCCCTATTAAAATACCAATGGCATATTTTACAGACATATAATGAATTTTCTAAATATTCATCTGGAATGAAAAAAGACCCTGAATAGCTGTAGCAATCCTGAGAAAGAACAAAGTAGGTGGGATCTCAATACCAGATATCAAGCTGTATTATAAAGCCACTGTTCTCAAAACAGCCTGGTACTGAGACAAACATATAGATGTTATAGAACATCTGTACTAACACAAGAACAAACATATAGATCGATGGAATAGAACAGAGAACCCAGAAATCGACCCAAACCATTATGTCCAATTAATATTTAACAAAGGAGGTATGAACATCCAATAGAGTCAAGACAGTCTTTTTAATAAATGGTGTTAGGAAAATTGGATAGATATATAGAAAAATATGAAACTAGACCACTAACTTACACCATACACAAAAACTCAAAATGGATAAAGAACTTATGTAATAATGGGGCATAAGGACACATATGTAATACCTTAATCAGTAAAGAAATTGTTTCTTCCTTTTTTCTCTTTCCTGGATTCAGGAAGCTTATTGTTCTGACCCATTTCCTACCAAATGCAAAGACCCTCAATATTTTGCAACATGTTCTTCAAAATCCCAAACATTTGATCCGTAGAGAAAGGAGGGTGCACATTTGTTTCCCGAACCCTATTTCTTATTTTAAATGTGGAAACTTATGACTGCCTATGACACCCTTAACCCTTGTGTTACTTTTAAGAAGTCTGAAGTTACAAAGAAAGGAAAAATCATGAAAGCCTTTTGGTTTCAAGCTCACTAAAAAGATAAATAATGAACTTTTCAAAGAGTCATTAATAAAAGAAGAGACTTTTCAGTGTGGAAGAGCACATTATTATCTGCTAATTATATAATACTAAAGGAGCAAGGGGGAAAGGTGCTGCAGAGCCTGTAAGGTTTGCGGAAAAGAAATCTTTGATAACATTGTTGGAATCTTTAAAATATAGACTGATTAATTTCTGTCAGTGTTTTGCTATGCTTTCTCTAAGGACCTTCTCAAGGAAGTCACATTCTGCTTTTAGGATTCACAGCCCTTGGCCATTGGGGTGGACTTTAAACTCTAGTGGTCCCTGAAGCTCCTATGTCTGATTCTTATTAAGAAAGAATAAACTTAACTTCATATTATACAAGATTAACATTTTCCTTAGAAATATTAATTTTTATGAATCATGGATCTCACATTTATTTACTTTTCCTATGCAAAGGAAGACATTTTCTGGGTAATTTTTAATTAATTAAAATTCTTTCATCTTCACTCATTTACTTAAAGTGCCTTAAGCAGATAAGAATTCTGTAATTTTTGAATGCCTCTTCATATATAAATGAATTTTAAGGACATACAATGATTTTATTTTGTCCTATAATGCAATAAAAATCATGAGCTATTAAGAATGTCCTATGCACAAATATTCTATAGTAATAATGCTGATGTTGAGATTAAAGCAACAAAAACAAATATGAGACCATTTACAGTGTGTTGTGCCCTCTGATAAGCGCAATGCCCGTATTGTCTTATTTAATTTCCCAGCCACAGTAGTCACTAACAAGCGTACGAAAATATATGGCATGATCCCTGCCAGGAATATGTCCTCGAGTGGAGAAATGAATGTGTACAGTGGCATTGTTCTCTATCTTTATGCAGTCCACTGACAGTACACATTGAATTGCTGGTAACTGTAAGTCAAGAATAACATTGAGGATAGCATAGGTCTTGAGTTCAGCTTCCTCATCTGCCAAAATAATGGCAACATGGAACTAGATTAAAATACCATGTTCTTCTAACCAACATTTATCTTTGGTTCCATGTGCCAAGGATATTTCTAACTTCTTTTTCCAGCTAAATTTATATGACACTGATCATGGCTAATCTCAGAAGATTGATTAGCATTGGGATTTTAGTCCTTTCCTTATAAGGGAGAAAATATGCTAGGCAGGCTTTCTGACTAAAGCCTAAGCCATCCCCTTGTAGATGTTGCCAGGTTTTATACCAAGACGCAGTGACAGTGCTCTGTTGACAGGGTCCAGGGCTGCTATTTCAGGCTCATGGCAAAGGAAGAATATAGCAAGAGGAAAAAGGTTCATGTCCTCACCTTGAGATGGTACAGTTTGTGGAAACTCATTAATCATAGTGCTCTCTTTTGCCTTGCATAATCATAGATTTAGGATAGTTGGTGTATTTATTTCTTGACTGACACATTCCCCCTTCATTTGTACACATATCACCTCAGGTCAGGCCTCAGATTGCACCCTGATCCACAGCACAGAGTGTGATGACTTTTAGGGCTGTGGTTTCTCAATTATTGGATGGTACCTACAGAAAGAAATACGTCTTAGGTTGTGACCCAGCATCCATACAACAGACACTCATTCACCCCACACTAAAATTAAAGTGCTGGTATTTGGGTTCTATTTTCTTCCTTCCTTTCTCAACTCCATCAATTGATTTTATGACCTGCCAATAGATTACAAGATGTGGTTTGAAAACCACTACTTTAGGAAGTGGTATTTGATTGCTTCCCTTGCCTGCACCATGGAAGCGAAAGCTACCACTAACTTGCCACAAGATAGTTTTCAAATCAATTTACCTTTTATATTTTAATTTTTTAAATATTTTAGTTAAATGTTCTGGGGTAAAACTTTCATAAGGTCTTATAAAATAAGATTTCATGGAATTCATTAAGTCAACAAGTATTTGGGTGTTTATGATTATCAGGTGCTATTCTAGGATCTGGAGCGCAGCAGAGAAAAATGAACAGATGAGAATCCCCTGCCCTCATAAGGCCTATATTTTAAGTGGGTGTATTCATTTTCTCTTGCTGCAGTTTTAGTGATTTAGCACAAATTTAATTACTTAAGACACAATCTGATTTGCAGGTCAGACATACAGGTGCAATTAGCTATTTCTCTACTCCTATTTCTCTATTTTATGAACCTGAAATCAAGAGGTGTGATTCACCTTTTCACAACAGGGCTAGTTTTCATTCTGGAGGCTCTGGGGGTGAATCTGCTTCCAGGCTCGCTCAGGTTATCAACAAAATTTGGTTCCTTATGAATGTAGAAATGAGGTTTCTATTCCCCTAGGGTTTGTCACCTGGAAGACTCTCACATCCTTCAGAATTCCTGCCTTCCTCACCACATTGTCCCCTTCATCAAACCAGCCAAGGCACGCTGAGTCTTCCTCATACTTTGAATTTCTCTGATGTCCCTGTTCCCACCATCTCTCCTTTGTCTTACTCTTCTGCTTTTAAGGGCTCAGAGATTACATTGGCTCTATCTGGCAATACAGGATAACCTCCCCATTTTAAGATCAGCTGATTAACAACTTTAATTATAATGCAAAGCCCCTTCATAGCAGTTCTTAGACTAGTGTTTGTTTGAACAGAGGACAGAAATCTTAGGGATGTATCTTTAGAATTCTACCTACTAATGGGAAGACAAAAATTAGAATAATTGTATGTCTCATGGTGATAGGTGCTATGGGAAGAAGTAAAGCAGGGAAGGGAACTAGAGAATGCTGAGCAAGGGTGTTTGCATCTTTGATGGAGGGCTTTAAGGAGATGAGGGGGTGAGCCCCAGGGCTATCTGGAGGATAGGTAAAGAGAAGAACAAGTGGAAAGTACCTGAGCTGGGACATGCCCTGGAAATATCATATTCAAGGGACAGCAATGATGCCAGTGTGGCTGCAGTGGACAAAGCAAGTTACTTGAATTTAGGGTTAGAAAGGTAATATGAGGTATATTGTGATTGATTTAAATTTTACATTAGTATCCACCATGTCTAGGTCATTTGACTTAATGGAAGCTTAAATATGGTATATCATCTTGAATTTGATATTTATGAAGAAAAAAATAGGTGAATTTTAAAAATGATAGTAACCATTAATCAAAGGACTTGTGTGTGTAGGCATAGCCAGTGGATACAGGGCAAGGGGCGGGGGTTGGGGGAGGAGACGGATGAGGGCATGTACTGGGGGGTGGGGAGGGTAATAGGGAGAAAAATAAAAAAATAAAAAATAAAAATAATAAAATAAAAAATTACTAATAAAAACAAAGCTATGGAGGAAAAATATAAATAAAAATGATAGTAACAAGAAATGCAGAGATTGAATGAAATTAGTATTAGAAAAGATTTTTAAATCTCAAATGATATGGCATTTGGAAAAAAGCACCTATAGAACTGTATCATTGCTACAATAATAAGTATTTTATAAAGAGACTAGAGGCCTAGTACACAAAATTCTTGCATGGGTGGGGGGTCATGTCCTTCAGCCCAGCCTGGACCCTCTCCAATATGGGACCCCTTGAGGGATGTCTGACTGCCTGTTTAGGCCCAATTCAGGTACGATTAGGCCTAAACGGGCAGTCAGACATCTCTCTCACAATCCAGTACTGCTGGCTCCCAACTGCTCACCTGCCTGCCTTCCTGATTGCCCCTAACAGCTTCTGCCTGCCAGCCTAATCACCCTCTAACCACTCCCCTGCCAGCCTCATTGATGCCTAACTTCTCCCTGCCAGCCTGTTTGCCCTTATCTGACCTCCCCTACAGGCCTGGTCACCCCTAAATGTCCTCCCCTGCAGACGTGAGTCCCCCACAACTACCCTTCCTTGCAGGCCTGGTCACCCCCAACTTCCCTCCTCTGCCGGCCTGGTCACCCTAACTGTCCTCCTCTGCTGGCCATCTTATGATGGCCATCTTGTGTCCACATGGGAGCAGTCATCTTGTGTGTTAGATGGTCAATCTGCATATTACTCTTTTATTTTGATGGAGGCCTGGTGCATGGGTGGGGCCAGCTGGTTTGCCCTGAAGGGTGTCCTGGATCAGGGTGGGTGTTCCCTTGGAGTGTGGGGCAGCCTGGGTGCGGAGCCTGTGGTGCTTTGCAGGCCTGCCACTTCCCTGGTGACTGAAGCAGAGGACCTGGTATCTGGGATTTATTTATCTTCTACAGTTGAAACTTTGTAGCCTAGAGCAGAGCCAAGCCTTCTGCTCACTCCAGGGCAGCAGCCATTGAAACTTTGTTGCCTTAAGAGGCCTGGGTGGGTCAGGGTGTGAGGAAAGCTTGGCTTCCTCCATTGCCAGGGGCAGCCCACACCTCCCTCCTGCTCTCTCTGTGGACTTAGCTATCTTGGTTGGGTTAATTTGCATATTTGCTCTGACTGGCTGGTGGGCATGGCTGGTGGGCATGGCCAATTTGCATAGTACTCTTTTATTCGATAGGATGTGAATAGAAATGAATAAATAAATTGAAGGTATTTTTATTCTCCAATACACATTAAGTGCAATGTAGGTAAGATACCAAGTTAGGTTTCCAGGAATAGCATTAGCAAAAGTAACACTTTAACCTAGTGTTTTAAATTTAAGAGCTCCTTACCTAATTAATAATAATTTAATAGAACAAAGAGTGTCTGCCTTGATATTTGTTTAGAGTTATTGGAAATTCATGCAAAGACTTTTAAAAAAGTGTATCATCAGGACTATATTTCTAAGTCTTGGCTTATATCTTTTACAATTAATGGACAACATGGGAGTGTTCTGAAGTTCTTTGTAAGATTTAAATGGTTGTATAGTATTTGAGCCAGATGTTTACTGATAAGTATTACTCTGAGTAGCATGCTTATGATTTTATAATTAATTGTGAATAGCCACACATTGTAATAGGATTTAGTGTGAGCATCAGAGAATTTAATCAGCACCAGTATATCTTTAGGTTACTTAAGTTCAAAGAACAATAATCCCACTTACCTGTGGTCTGAGGACTAAAATTGTGTCAGGGACTTAGTTTTAATGTTGAAGAGCTTCCTATTTGTTTAGAGGTAAAAGCTCCTGGGAGAGGTACTTCCCATCTAGTTTTGATTATCTAGCGTGCCTTACTAAAAGAGGAAAAGTACCTTATCAAACTTGAAGAATAGAACAGGAAGTTCAAGGGAACCTAACTAGTGAGGCTTCCATGCCTGTTCTTTTTTCTATGGTAGGTGACAGCCCTCCTTTAAAAGAAAAACCTAAGTAGTCTCTCCTGTATACACGCCCCTACATCTCTTTCCCTTCTTTCCTCCTCACACATTTTCTGTGGAATTTAAATTCCTTAATCAGTGATTTCAGATCCAATTTTATTTTCTTACTTTGGAGACTGAGATGAAGGTATAATTTATTGAGAAATAAAAAATAATTCTCCCACAGCTCAGAATTCTAAATGCTTTATGATTTGCACTGAGATTGTGGTCTAATTCCCAGCTCTCTCTGGGATGAGAGTGAATCCTAGCTCCCTGCAGGGTAATCTGCCTCTGAACACTAGAGAGTTGGTTGTGAAGTGTGCCTAATGCAAAGGTGGAGCTGAGCTTCACTCTGTAATGATCAGACCTTAGCTGGGGTACCCACATTTCTGAATACCAGCTCTAAATGTGCTGGAAAAAAGAGGCTTATGTAAAAGGCTTTGTGAATATTTACCTCAGAGAATAGAATCTCTAGTAGTAATAGGTTTTAGATTATTTGAAGATATATCATGTGAAAGAAAATAGTATACTCATTCTATGTGACTACAAGGAATACAGTTAAGGCCAAAATTTTCATCTCTTCTTGTCAGCTCTAGATGGTGTTGAATGGGCTGCCTTGGGAAATAGTAAGTTTCTCATTTCTGGAAGTCATCAATTTGTGACTTAAACGATGTACAGTGATTCAGAGTTGACTAGTGTACTTTAACTCACCAAAAAATGGTTTATGCAAAGGCATGGAAGTGTAGGAGATCATAGCTTATTCATGGGGTAACTTCATGTGTGTGAGGGATCCTGGGATGATGGGGAATTCCTGAGAGGGAAGTCAGGGTAGGCTGAAGGTGGCCCTTTAAATGCCAAGCTAAAATATTTGAATGTTATTGTCTAAAGCCCAGTGATTCTCAACCTTTCTAATGCCATGGTCCTTTAATACAGTTCCTCATGTTGTGATGACCCCCAACCATAAAATTATTTTTGTTGCTACTTCATAATTAATTTTGCTGCTGTTAATGAATCGTAATGTAAATATCTGTGTTTTCCGATCGTCTTAGGCTCTACAGGTTGCGACCCACAGGTTGAGAACCACTAGCAGGGTCAACTAAGATCATCGGAAAACACAGATATTTACATTATGATTCATAACAGTAGCAAAATTATGGTTATGAAATAGCAACGAGAATAATTTTATAGTTGGGCATCACCACAACATGAGGAACTATATTAAAGGGTTGCAGCATTAAAAAGGTTGAGAACCACTGGATGATGAACCATTGAAGAATCTTAAGTAGGAGAAAAGGGTCTACTTTTCACTTTAGAATCAGGAGCACAGAAAGGGAGTGGACTGATTATTCTCAGGGGGAAAGAGGTGAGGGGTGTACAGGGAGAGACTGGACAAATCATACACCTATGGATGTGATCAATGGGAGGGAGGTAAGGGCAGAGGAGAGGGTGGGAGCTGGGTGGAGGGCTGCTATGGAGGGGAAAAAAGAGAAACAAATGTAATAATCTGAATAATAAAGATTTAATTTAAAAAAATAGAAAATATATTCAGATATAATATATCAATTGCTGGGAATTAAGATAATAAGCCTGAACTCGGATAGGACAGTGGTGGGGATGTGGAGGGCTATGTTGTAGAATCAATAGGACTTGGTCATTAAATATGAATAGTGAGTGAAAGGAAAAATTCCAGAAAGACCCATATTTCTGCCTTGATTTATCCTATCTAATAAAAGAGCAATATGCAAATTGACTGCACCTCTGCTACACCACCAGCCACTCCTACCAGCCAATCAGGAGCAAGTATGCAGATTAACCCCAACCAAGATGGCTGTGGTCATGGAGAGAGTAGGAGGAAGCCTTGAGTTTCCCAGGCGATGGAGGATGCCAAGCTTTCCACACATCCTGGTGGGCCCAGGCCTTTACTCAGTGCTACAAAGTTTCAATTATAGAAGATAAATAAATTCCAACAAAAATGGCAGCAGCCATAGAGCTGGAAAGAGCAGGAGGCTAGGGTTGCCCACAGTGATAGAGGAAGCCAAGCTTTCTGCAGCCCTGGCCTGCCCACTTAAGGCTATAAAGTTTTAATCATAGAAGATAAATAAATACCAACAAAAATGGCTGTGGCCACAGAGAGAGCAGGAGGCTTGGTCCGTGCCAGGCCACAAAGTTTCAATTGTAGAAGATAAATAAATCCCAGATACCAGGGCCTCCACTTGGGTTGCTGAGGGGTGTGGCCAGCCTGCAAATCACCACAGGCCTCTTGCTTAGGATACCCCATGCCCTAAGGAAACCCCGACCCTGATCCAGGACACCCTTCAGGGCAAACCAGCTGGCCCCCACCCATGAACCAGGCCTCTATCCTATCTAATAAAAGAATAATATGCAGACTGATCATCATTCTAACACACAAGATGGCTGCCCCCATGTGGTCAAAGATCCTACCCCCATGTGAACACAAGATGGTCACCATAAGATGGCCTTCAAGGGAGGGCAGTTGTGGGTGATCAGGCCAGCAGGGAAGGCAGTTGGGAGAGACCAGGCCTGTAATGAAGGGCAGTTGGAGGTAATCAAGCCTTTAGGGGAGGGAAGTTGGGGCAAACAGACTGGCAGGGGAGCAGTTAGACATCAATCAGACTGGCAGGGGAGTAATTAGGGGTGATCAGGCTGGCAGGCAAAAGTGGGTAGGGGCAAGCAGGAAGGCAGGAAGGTGAGCAATTGGAAGCCAGCAGTCCTGGATTGTGAGAGAGATGTCTGACTGCCCGTTTAGGCCCGATCCTACAGGCAGTCAGACATCCCTCAAGGAGTCCCATATTGGAGAGGGTGCAGGCTCGGTTGAGGGACACCCCTTCTCCCTGGCACCCTTCTCTACCCTCCCTCCTCCCCCCGCATGAATTTCATGTAACGGGCCTCTAATTTGGTGATATTAATTGATAAAGATATGAAGAGTTAGACATGGAGTAGATAGGTTGACATAGCCCTAGAGATTAAGATAAGACGTCTGAGAATAGTTACCCCCTAAATCATGTTGTTATCCCCTCTCAGAAGGAATGTGTTGAAAGCTGGTATCAAAAATATTTTAGAAGATAATATAGAAAAATTTGACTACTAAGTAACATACAATGTGCACAGAGAGATGAAAAAACTAAGAACCTTAGAGAACACAAAGAGAGCTCCAGGGAGCCAGGGAGCCAGGGCTGCCAGTTGATACAAAAATATAGAAACTACAAACAGATTATTTGGCCTTTAAACCTCTTTCTGAACAGGATATTTTCAAGAAATAGTTAGGTGAAGCTATTTGCTCTATCATATTCTTAAAACTTGCTGTGTAGTTGGATGGTGTCATTGGTAGCACACTGTGAACACCGCAGAATGTGCATCTATTTACCACAAAATGCACTGTTAGAAACATTTTTAAAATAAGAATAAATATGAATCTCTTTGTCAGATTAACAAATTCCATTCAAGGGAAGCTTGTCCATTTATTTGTTCATTCTCTCTATAAAGATAAATTGAATGTCTGCTCTATGTTTACATGCCTACTATTGTAATACACTCTGGGATTCAAATTTCAAAAAATGATGTCACTTTGTTGTCCAAGAATTCACTTTCAAGTGGATAAAAATCAGTAAATCACTATCATGTACAGAAGTGGTAGCACAGAGGTTTGCACAGCTGCCTTGGGGCAATATTAACAGTTTAATGTTGCATATCCCTTAACCCTCCTAAAACTCATAGATAACAGATTTTGATGCCACTCAAAGGCAATTCAGTCAATAGTTTTTCTCCTTAGTCTATAGTGACACTAAAAATTTTTATGTTCTGTGATGTCAACATTGAACTGTTATCTACTTTTATATTTGATATTGTACTACCATAAGAAAATAATAACCAATAAAATGCTCTCTCCACTAAAATACTTTCCTAATAATGAAATATCCATAGAGAAAAATATAACACTGAATAAATACTTTTGTATTAGACTTCTAGACCTTTTAACATTTTTCTTCTAGTTATAAAATATGTGAGAGAAGATGGGAGGAATTTTGTGTATGAGACCATAGTAATAGTGCTAAATTAAAAATAATTTAAGATTACCACCAACTAATGAGAATATTGGAACCTTATAACATTGCATATATTTATGAATGCTTGAAGTTTTTAGAACACTTTGAAAAATCTTTGGAGATGGAAGAGAACATAGAGGGGATAAATGGTGCTAGAAAAAATAAAATTAAAAATCTTTAATATATATTAGAGCAAAATCAGCCTTCCAATTGAAATGTGATCTAAGATATGAAACAAATTGACAAGAAATAAAAAAAATAAAAAACCTTTATAGTTTATACTAGGCCAATGGATTCCATTAAACATTTATTAAAATATTTAATTCTGAACTTATTAAAGATGAGTGTTATTTAGCTACTGAATGTACCTCTAGTATTATTGTGTTTTGCTTTTATTAAGCAGCAATGCTGGTTTCCCATAATTTATGGTAGGATTAGTCCAAAGTCAATAAAGGGCTGTTTTGTTGATGTTGTGCTTACTGTTGGCTATTTACTTTTATCTTTTGTTGCTTATTCTCTGCTGGTGGCAAATATATTTTACCTTTATTTTGCAACCCCTATTCTCTTTCCAGTGCTGTTAAAGAAAAGTAGGAGAGACAGGAACACAGAATAGGTTATACCAAGCAAGGCAGTGCAAATTCATTTTCAAAGGATGTTTGCAAATAATTGAATGCAATCTCAGCTTTGCAACTTCAAAATACCCTATCCTTGAAAGGGCTGTTTGAGTAATTGTGGGGAGAGTTGATTTAGTCAGCTTGTTTCTAGGATTCATATACTGAGATGCTTTTATTCTATCTTGAAAGAAATAAAATTGAATATTCTTAACAGACACTTTGGTTGACAGAAAAATTTAAACAGGTATCATGATTAGAAATCTCAGCTTCCAACTTCAATTATAACATATGATTGATTTGAGAGATTATTAAAGTCAAATGTCTGTCCAGTCAACCAATGTTTTTGATATTAAATTTCACAAATGAAATCACCTTTTGAGAGTACCCCTGCATATATAATAAACATGTACATGATCTGCTTCCACAATATACTTTTGAGGGATTCTGATATCAGCAGTAAATAAATTTCCATGTGAATAAAGTTTATGATAATAGCTGTTGAAAGTAACTTTTGAGAAATATACATTTCACCTATGTAATGGTCTAAGGGAACTCTATTCAGTGAAATTGTGTCACATCACTATATGATATCAAAAGTAAAGATTAACATTCATAACACAAAAGAGAAGTGTTCATAGCAATAGACTAAAAAACACCTAGGGTAGAGTATTTTCACTGGTGCTTCTAAGGATAGAAATATTTTCGGTAGTGACTCCTCACTAAGGGTTTAGCCTGTCTGAAATTACAGAAAGATGCAGACATTGTCAAGATGGATCAAGTAATTTTTAATTCTCTATTTCATTCAGAATGGCATTAGTGATTGCTGTGCAATGATGTTGAGTCTACCCAACTTGTCAAGGTCCCACAAGGCCTTATCAACTTAATATCATCTTCCCAATTCTTCTGCACTGTGGTTCCCTCAGCTTCATCCCCACAAATGTACCCCAAATCCATCTCATGATGAAAACTTTTTAAATTTACAATTACAAAGGTCAGAAATTTCAATCCATCAAAGGATATCAAGGCATTTCTACAGTTAGAAGCCAAATAAAAGACTGGTAGTAGAGGGAAGGTCAAAGATGGTAACAGAGGATGATCCTGGACTCACCTCCTCCCATGAACACACTGAATACATACATATACATATACATATACATATACACATACACACAAACATATATATGTATATGTGTGTGTGTGTGTGTATGTGTGTGTGTGTGTATAGTAATCTCACTCGAAGAACAACTGAGAGTTGATTGAACAGTTTTTGCACAACGAATAAGAGACTATAAGATAAAGGTAAAAAAGATGGAGATGTGGTAACTGTAGAAACCCCACCCAACAGGACTGGCTTGCAGTAGGGAGGGCTATTACTGAGGAACTTGCATGGGCAGACTTGTCTGCTCTGTTCATGATGATAAAACAGTGATTTAAGAGGCACCTACACTATCCTATATAATAAAAGGCTAATATGCAAATAGACCAAACAGCAGAATGACTGTCACTATGATGCACACTGGCCACCAGGGGGTGGACACTCAATGCAGGAGCTGCTCCCTAGTGGTCAGTGCACTCCCACAGGGGGAGTGCTACTCAGCCAAAGCTAGGCTCACGGCTGGTGAGCACAGCAGTGGTGGTGGGAGCCTCTTCCGACTCTGTAGCAGCACAAAGCTGTCAGACATCCCCTGAGGGCTGAGGGACCCCGCCTCCCTGAATGCACAAATTTCACGCACCAGGCCTCTAGTATGTGATAAAAGTCAATTTACTAACCCCATTGCACCTGAGTGGGAAAATGTGGGGACTCTTTGGGATTGTGAGTGTCATTGTTTAAATCCACCCTACATCTAGATAGCATGGGTAGGAGCTCAGTCCAAGTGCTCTAGCCACACTACAAGACCTCCAGTGTGCCCCAAGCTACCTTGACCAGTGTCCACTGCAGACTCAGTGAGTAACCTCCTAGGACACCTCTGGAGCTCAGTGCCACAGGCCTTGTCAGCCAGGAACCAATTCAGTCCCAGCCAGCCAGCCTAGTAGGATTCCCTGAAGCCATAGGACACCTCAACCATTATATACTACATCCCTGCCCAGCTGGCCTGCCCAAATCACCCAGTCTATGCACATCCAGTCACTCCTCCACAAGACCAAACCTTCAAGACTGGGAGAGAAAACTGTTTCATCTAATTTCTAGACACGCACAGATGACCCAAACTGCCAAAGCAATCTTGAGAAAAAGGGACAGACCTGGAAGTATTATGCTCCCAATTTCAAGCTGTGCTACAATGGAATATTATTCAGCCATAACAAAAAAATGAAACCTTGACATTTGCAAAGACAATAGATGGATGTAAAGTATATTATCTTAATGAAATAAGACAGAAATACTGCATGATTTTACTTACATGTAAAATCTAAAAACCCCACAACAAATAATTATAACAGATATAGAATCATAAATTCAGAGAATTAACTGATGGTTGCCAGAGGGGAGGTGAGGAGGATGGAAAAAGTCAAGAGAAGAGGTACCATATTCCAGTATAAGTCACAAGAAATCCTATCTAATAAAAGAGTAATGTGCAAATTAACCATCACTCCGCTACACATACAAGCCATGCCCATCAGCCAATCAGGAGCAAGTATGCAAATTAACCCAACCAAGATGGCTGCAGCCACAGAGTGAGCAGGAGGCTTGGGTTTCTCTGGCAATGTAGGAAGCTAAACTTTCTGCACACTCTGGTCGGCCCAGACCTCCACTCAAGGCTACAAAGTTTCAATTATAGAAGATAAATAAATCCCTACAAAAATGGCGGCAGCCACGAAGCTGGAGAGCAGGAGGCCAGGGTTGCCCCCAGTGATGAAGGAAGCCAAGCTTTCCACACACCCTAGCCTGCCTTGGCCTCCACTTAAGGCTACAAAGTTTCAATTATAAAAGATAAATAAATTCCAACAGAAATGGCTGCCACCATGGAACTGGAGAGACCAGGAAACTTAGGTTGCCCCTAGTGATGGAGGAAGCCAAGCTCCCATAGCCCTGGCTGGCCCTGGTCTCCATCCAAGGCTACAAAGTTTCAGTTATAGAAGATAAATAAATCCCAGATACCAGGGCCTCTACTTGGGTTGCCTGGGGGCTGGCAGGCCTGCATACCACCTCAGGCCCCTCGCCCAGGCCACCCCACACCACAAGGGAACATCCTCTCTGATCCAGGACACCTTCAGGGCAAACCAGCTGGCCCCCACCCATGCACCAGGCTTCTATCCTATCTAATAAAAGAGAAATATGCACATTGACCATCACTCCAACATACAAGATGGCTGCCCCTATGTAATCAAAGATGGCTGCTCTAATGTGGACACAAGATGGCTACCACAAGATGACCAGCAGGGAAGGGCAGTTGGGAGAGACTAGGCCTGCAAGGGAGGGCAGTTGGGGCAATCAAGCCTGCAGGGGAGGGCAGTTAGGGGTGATGAAGCCAGCAGAGGAGGGAAGTTGGGTGTGACTGGGCTTGCAGGGAAGGGCAGTTTGGGGAACCAGGCCTGCAGGGGAGGGCAATTAGGGGCAAACAGAACGGCAGGGGAGCAGTTAGGCATCAATCAGTCAATCAGGCTGGCAGGAGAGTGGTTAGAGGATGATCAGGCTGGCAGGCAGAAGCAGTTAGGGGCAATCAGGAAGGCAGGCAGGTGAGCAGTTGCGAGCCAGCAATACTGGATTGTGAGAGGGATATTCGATTATCCATTTAGGCATTGTCCTACCAGAGTTGGGCCTAAACTGGCAGTCAGACATCTCTCGAGGGTTCCCATACTGGAGAGGGTGCAGGCTGGACTGAGGGACAGCACCCCAGCCTCCCCTCCCCACCCCCCAACCCCGTGCACAAATTTCATGCACTGGGCCTCCAGTATAATCAATATTATTCTAACAACTCTGTGTGGTGACAGATGGTTACCAAACTTATCATGGTGATCACATTGTAAGATATATAAATGTTGTACTCCTGAAACAAATATGATATTGTATGTAAACTATACTTTTAAAAAGGCACTGCAGCAGTTTTTACAAAGCATTCTGTAGGAGTTGGCAGCTTTCATTGGGGAAAGAGTGCCTTAAATAATTTTTCTCTAGGATTTCCAATTGCCAACTGTTGTTTGTACTTAGTGGAAGGCTTGTACATTTATTTGTAATCATAATTCAGATACTCCATTGTAGGCTCCCACATAATATCCCCTTTTGATCAGGTTTCTAAGTTTCACATTTTGATTCGCAGTTTCTGTGAATTCTGGAAACTTCCAATGCAGTTTATAGATTTTTCCCAAAGATTTTAGATATTGTATTACATTTTCATGATATTCTGATACAGATTAAACAGATATTCTTTTCTAATATAAACCCCAGGGATACATATACAAGTAATACAATCTTTGCCCAGGAGACTTTCCCATTCATATCTAATGGGATGGACTCTGGATTAGACTGGGTTAAATGAAAATTTAAAAAAAGAAATTAAAACAAACTAATCTTTGTAGTTTAAAATAAAGGTTTATATCTTGCTCCAACTATATCAACATCATAGGTAGCCTTGAATTGTCAATTTTGGTTTTCCTCATTTTAGACCCAAGGCTTCAGTGTGATGTGATCTAGTACACAGTGAGGGCAAAAGTAGCTTTACAGTTGTTCACATGGAAAAAGACATGCAGGTTATAAAAATTATAATTCAAGAATAAACTCTGTTTCACATACTTACAACTATAAACTTATTTTGTCCTCCCCTTCTTTCCCCAGCCCCCATAGTTAAAAGGAAAGATAATTCTGGAGGGTTTTGCACTAGCAATTACATGATCAGCCCTAAAGCAAAAAAAATCTGACCATAATTCCTGGTCAAAACTCTTATGAATATACCCATCCAGCTGCAGGGGATTCCAGAAGTGGAGTCTTTTCAGGTGCCCAGGAGATGTTTTTATGCAATGTAAATTTGGAATTAAATGTGAAAATTCAGAGAATTTTTTTCACTCTGTATGTTGTACCTGTGAAAGGACATGTTAGAACACATCATATTTCAATCATTGATTTGCTAAGCATTTACTAAATACCATTCGTCCAAGAGTAGTCCTTCTTTCCCCCGGTTGCCAGCACTGGCTTCCTTCTGACATCTGGGACCCGGGCTTCCCTCGCAGCTCCGGCTTCATCCAAAAGGATGTCCAGTCTAATTAGCATATTATGCTTTTATTATTATACATATATTCCATGCCAGCCACTGTGGCAGGAAGTGGGTATCCACAGAAAAATACATTAAAAAATCTGTCTGTTGAATAGAGATACCACTTCAGATTACACACTTTCTTATCCTATCTACACTGGAAGTTTTGACACACGTTTTATGACCTACCTCTTCAGGTTACATATCTCTTATTATATCTCTACCAGGGTCATTTGGAAAGGGTTAGCTTTCAAGATGATATTTAAAGCAGGCAAGTACTTTAAAGAGTTGTCATCCTAAACTATCTATGCCTACAGGATACATTTTTATAAGGAAAAAATCACATTTGTTATTATACCAAAAAATAATCTCATTCTTTAGACATAGCACACACAGCAGAGCTAAGAACTGAAGTCACAGAAAATAAAACATTTTCGAGCTCTGTGCCTAGTTATTTAGCCCAAGCAAGGAATTCTTTTTTTTTTTGGGGGGGGGAGCAGGGTAATAATACTCTATGTGCAATTTTAACTAGGATTATTCAAGGGAAAAAAAATCCTAAATTGCTGAGGACTCTGGATGACTCCAAGAGTCCTATTAGCTTTGCCATAATCACTCTCAATGGATACATTGCCAGAAGCATCCATCCATCTACCCATCCATTATTTCAGTGAGTCCCATTTGCCTCAGTGAAAAAATGGCTGCTGTGTTGTATATATTCAAGGATGGTATAATGATTAAGCAGTCAGTCTCTGGAGCCAGATTACTTGGGTTCACATCCCAATTGTGCTACTTGCTAGCAGGTAGCTTTCAGCAAATTACTTTACACCTATGCTTCTCAGTTTGCATATTTGTGAGATTACCACATAGTTTCCTTATATGAATATAATGAGTTAATATTTATAAAGCACTTAACTGGCCAAATGTAAATGCTAGATGTCCTTGTTAAGTAAAATACATAAATCAAGCAAGTTTTTTAATAGGCTTATAAAATGGGTTAGCTCCCTCAGAATTCAAGCTTGCACATTATTATTCCACAGTAATCAGTCTGGTTAAATAAACACTAATGCAGATAAACACTAAATGTAAATAAACACTAGAGTTATCACAAGACTTCCATTAGTATTTAGATAAGGGCTATGAAGAGAAAGCACAAGTTCTTGAAGGTTGATCTATCTATACCTATTTCGTTTTGGATTAGGTACAAAAATGCATTCTAGACAGAAACCATAGAGCTGGAATAAATGGATTTCGTGTGTGTCTGTAGTGTTCATAAGATCTGGGTCATTTGTTATCCATGTAGATAGGACAGATAGAAACTGTTATGTTAATCCATTGCAAAAGCATTTCCCCCAGGTTTATCTTGTTAGAGCAAAATAGTTTTCTCTTTTATAGCTACCAGGCACTGGCTTTTTAGCAACATCTCTTGATGACTTATCAGAGCTACATAATAAAGGAGGCAGTTTTTATTTTTTCTCTGATCATTGCAATTGTTGATATTTGCTCAGCTGGTATTTCTATATTCAATGATACAATTTAAAGATATTATCATACAAAAAGTATCCTTTTATGGTTAAAATGTTTTGGTAACTTTAGAGGGAGGGATGCTATGCTAGGGTCTATGTACTAGGTTTATGGAGATTTTTTTAAAGTTTTTTTTTTGTATTTATTTGCCTAGAGCAATTTAAGATGAGGTTAACTTGAAGTAGTTGGTATAGAATTAAAGGACTATTTTATGGAATGCTAAGCTATCCTAACACTTTTTTTTTATTACCAATTCAACATTAATGTTCTTACTAAATCACAAAAACAGTATGCTAAAAGTGTTTATAGATATTATACAATTAGCAGAGGCCAATAATTTCTATTTATGGGATAATAAATAAAATCTACCTGATTTTTTTAACCTCAGTACATTTCAAACAAAGTGTGTTATATGTATTTTGCTTATAGATTTTTAAAAAATTGTGTTAGACCTTTTGTAAAAATATAGCATTTTTATAATGTAGCACATTCTAGTATAATCTTTGAACATAAAGCATTCTTTGCACAGGAATTGCATAGCTTTGGAAAGGGCAATAATAGTATCAAAGAGCCAGAAATACATTTATAATTAACTAGAGGCTCGGTACATGAAGTTTGTGCACTCAGGGGTTGGGGGAGAGGGTCCCTTAGCCTGGCCTGTGTCCTCACACAGTCCAGGAGCCAGGATGTCTGACAGGGAGCTGTCAGTTGGACATCCTTAGCACTGCCCTGGAGGCAGGAGAGGCTCCCGCCACTACTTCTGTGCTTGACAGCTGTGAGCCCAGCTTCTGGCTGAGCGGTGCTCCCCCTATGGGAGCGCACTGACCACCAGGGGCCAGCTCCTGCATTGAACATCTGCTGCCTGGTGGTCAGTGTGCATCATAGAGACCAATTGTTTTATTATATAGGATGCCTTGTATAATGAAAGTTAATATTTTATAATAATGAAGTAATAATTAGAATAATCTTAAGAGCATATATTTACTTTTTTAAAAAAATTCAAAGTACTGTTTGAAAGTGTTTAAAAAAATACTATTTATTGTATTCTCACTATAGGCATTATTGCATTTAATCTTCACAGTATTGTGATGAGATAGGGATTTGGATGGAAACTGAGGTTTTGTTTTTTTAAATAGTGAAACAACAGGGCCACACAGTTAATAAATAGCCAATTCAGGATAACCCCTTGGCTGAATGATGTTATTAACCTCCTGCTCTGAACTATTTCTTTTACAAATATATATGTATATCAATAAACATATATATGAAATCAGTAAACATGTATATAACTTTATTGATTTCAGAAAGGAAAGGAGAGAGAGCTAGAAACATCAATGATGAAAGAGAATCATTGGTCAGCTGCCTCCTGCACACTCTCTACTAAAAATCAAACCTGAAACCTGGGCATGTGCCTTGACTGGGAATTGAATCATGACCTGCTGGTTCATAGGTCAATGCTCAACCACTGAGTTATGCCAGCCTAGTTCTTAACTATTTATTATAATTATTTGCCTGCCTGATTCTTAAAAAATCTTAAATTTGTCATTTTATTCATCATCATCAGTAGATGAACATTCGGAGTATATAGGATATATTGCCTCTTATCTAACTTTTAATTATTCATGGTAAAATAATTAGAGAAAATTGAAATTCACAGGTAATTTTTATTTTTCTATTTTGGGCAACATTGGAAAAATTCCATCAGAATTGAATTTTTCATTATAACATAATATAAATAACAAAAAAAAATCCAGAAAATAATGAACCCTATACTTGAGATTATTAGTGTTTTTTTTTAAATATATTTTATTGATTTTTTTTACAGAGAGGAAGGGAGAGGGATAGAAAGTTAGAAACATAGATGAGAGAGAGACATCTTTCAGCTGCCTCCTGCATGCCCTCCACTGGAGATGTGCCCGCAACCAAGGTACATGCCCTTGTCCGGAATGGAACTTGGGACCCTTCAGTTCGCAGGCCAATGCTCAATCCACTGAGCCAAACCAGTTTCAGTGAGATTATTAGTGTTTAAAAATAGATCTTGATTTTATAAGAAGCCTATTTGTCCTGTTTGTTATACCAAATCTCTTATCTCAAAGGTAACAGTGTATGTAATGGCTTTAATTTGATTCTCAGAGTTTATGACTTTGGATTACAACAGTAACTGATAATATTGTAGTCAGTCTTTCACATTATAATATCCATGTCTCAGCTCATGATGGAAAAAGTGAAAAAGTTACTACAATGCTCTAGTGACAAACCTTTCCTTAATGCTAGCCTAAAAATTGGTTAGCGATTTGATGTGACTGAATGAGTTTCAGAAATCTTGTATGCTTTAAAGAATGCTCATTTTTTTACTATTTCAATAGTTGAAATACTTGTGTCAGAGAGTCATTCATTCATAGCTGTAAGATTTCAACATTATGAATTATTTATTAAAAATTAAATTTTTCCACAATGAAGGTAACTACTCTCTGTGGGTGATAATATAATTTGTTGTTCATACTAGGACATAATTCCAGGATAAATCTAATGGAAAGTCAGAATAAGTTGTGTAAATCAGGATTTTCTTAGGTGAACTGGACAATATAGTCGTGTAAAAGTAACTGCTAATGAAGTTCTGTTTTAATCATTAAGTGAAGGTAAATGTGGAGAGAACACTCCATCTCAACATGGCTGTAATACAGAGGTTCTATGCTGGTAGAATATCAAAGATAAATTTCAAATATTACATAGAGTTGGTGAATGATTAATTAAAATGATTAATTTATTCATCAATAAAACTTAACCCATATAATTTGACTTTCACTTTTGGTAATGGATATTTAATGATACCATCAAACTGCCCTGTTTTCTAATCCCTCCTCTAAGGAATCTAAAGAGTTTAACAAAACATAAGATGGTATATGTGGAGGCATTGAAACATTAATAAGAAATTGAAGAGTTACTGCTCCAGAATCTAGGGGAGAATGAAGACTGAAATATTGGTTTAGTTTTGGGAGTTCCTTAATCCGTTGAAGCAGTTGTCAATGTTAGAAGGAGCACAAAAGAAGGCAAAAGAAGAAGAAGAAAAAAAAAAGGAAGCTAGAACAAGTAAAATAAAATTTAGTTGGTAGATTATCAAATTTATAATGTGATTATATCAAGTACACATGGCCTACATGGTCCAATTATGAGCCAAATACAAAGATTGTCAATCTGGATCACAAGACCAAAACACAAGTATATACTATTTCACAGAAGTTCATTTAATCTAAAATTACAGTAGGTCCTCAGATTACATCAGAGATCCATTCCTAAGCGGGACATAACATGATTTTTGCCCTAAGTCAGAACCCACCTACATAGCACCTATATCACTCACATGGAGCACACACACAGAAGTAATGAAGTGAAACAGTAAAATAATTAAAAGAAAGACAACAATTCCTGACCTTTACTTGTGGTAAATACATAAAACACACATGTACATATGAACTTATTTTAATAAATAAATGGGAGATGGCGGCATAACTACGAAATGACATACTTTGACTTTGATGTAACCCGAGGACTGCCTGTATAAAGAAACACTGAACATAATAAACAATGGAAAATATATACTATGCAAACACTAACCTAAAGAAAGTTGATATGCTATTAAGGAAGAACATTTCCTAATGATAAAAGGTTTACTTCCTCAGGAAGAAACTACATGATCAGGGACTTTCTCAAGTTTTTCTATGGTCAGGCATCATTCATTATAAGCACCTAATATATATATTAGTTCACTTAATGCTCACAATCACTCTATGAAATAGGCTTGTCTTCATTTTACACGTGAGGAGACTGAGAAATGAAGAGGTTGCCCAATAAGCAACGGATCTACGATTAAACACAGGTGGTCTAGCTTCCTGGTTATGAGAATAAATATTTGAGTAGAGAAAGCCTAAATGGACCAAATAAGTTTTGATTTTCCATCTGCTACACATTTCAAACCAGTTGCCATGGCAGGGGTAGTTCCTTAGAGATTCTCTGCTTCAGATATTAGTTTAGATTCTTCTCCACCTCTTGCTTCAGAATCCCCTAAAATGGAGATGTGGTATTTTTCTCATAATTGAACTCACATACTACTGACTAGTGTGGGGAGAGGACATCCCTTTAAAGCACTTCTCATAGATAGGAAAAGCTGAAAGCTACAGTGGAAGAATGCATGACCTTCTTATTCGAGATTTGTTTTCTACAGTAGGGGATGTCTCCATCTAGCTAGAGTGTAAGTGTATGAAAGACACACATCTAGCAGTTTGGCTACCAGTCAGCTGAAAACATTTTCCAGGGAAATGTTCCATCATTTCACACCCAAATTTACACACACACACACACACACACACACATACACACACGCGCGCGCGCGCGCCTCTCCTTTCCTAAAGTTTTGCAATTCTTCACTGTTGGAAAGAACAGTGGTTTCCAGGGCTTATATAAAGAAGCCATAGTGTTCTCTCCTGTCCATTCAGGCTCTATCCAATTCCAACTTCCAGGAATAAGGCTTTTGAAAGGAGGAAGGTATGAAGCCATGTTATTTCTGGTAACCACCATGTATTTCCACTTAGTGTGCAATCATGACAAGGATCATATCTGCTTTTGCCCACTGGTTATCTTCAATAAGTAAAACAGCAAGAAAAATAACATTTGTTGAAAAAAACAACAACAAAGAAATGGATGAATGAATGAGCTTTTGTGACCTCATCCTCTATACTGTCCCCCTTGCTTACTTCACTGCCACCACACTACCCTCCTTACTTTTTTTGTCTCAGGTCATTTGCACACGCTGTGTATTCTCTCTGTGTGAACTACCAGCTATCAGCTGAATTGGCTCTCTTATCTCTTCCAGGCTTTCACTGAAGTCTCACTTTATTAGCAAGTCTTCCCTGTCTATGCAAACTAAAATTGAACATCCCTGCCTCAAAATTTCCTCCTCTTCCTTTTGGTTATATTTTTCTCTGCATGGGCTAACGTACTTAAAAATGTTACTATTGTGTCTGACCGATGATCAGTTTCACAAGAACAATGATCTTTGTTCTCCTTCCTCCATACCTAGGAAAGCACCTGACATTTCATATGTGCTCAGTAAATATTAGTCAAATGAATGAATGAAATAACAGATATGCAGGATCTATTTCACTAGGTTTGATGCCCCAAATCAGGGACCTCAGTCTGCAAGCTCTCACTTACTGCTTATATGTATCCTTGAAAAGTTTCACTTAATTCACCAGAGCTTCCGTTTAACTGTGAGGAGATAATGGTAATTAGAAAAAAAAGACTCATAACAGTAAATAGCAAACATGGACAGTCTCACGGAATAGTTTTGAGAGCTATAAGAGAATATGGATGTGCACTAAGTAGTCTACTGGTGTTGGCAATTAATATCCGAGAGGTGGAAGCAAAAGAAGGGTGAGGAAGGTTCCAGGTTCCCTAAACAACAGAAGGATCAACTAACTGCCTTTTACATTCTTTTCTAGACCAGAAAATGCAACCTGCTGCATTTTGCTAAGTAAAAATTGACTTCTCTTTGTCTTTTGAAATACCAGCCTCTATATTTGAAAAATAAAATCTGGGGGGAGGGAGCGTAGCCAGGCATCCTGAACTTAAATATAGAATATATAATTAAATATAGGCATGCATGGGAGAGGGAGGAGATTGCATGCACAATAGTATTTTGGGTGAAGCAGTCACTGCAGTATTTGTTCCATTATAAGACATTTGGTACTTCATATCCACCACCATACTTCTTGTCAAGTGAGCATGTAATACTTGGGTGTAGGATAATTGTCACAATGGAACATTTCATGAGAAAAATTTCCTGACAGTGTTAAGCAGCAGTATTAAAATTACTCAAGAGAAAACTGCATTTAAAAAAAATTAGGATACATTTCTCTGTGAAGTATTAACTGTAATGAATATGCCATAATCAACCTTGCTGTATCTATTTGGACATTTTCCACATTCCCAGTGGTTAGTCTAATACCAATTAAATCATCACAGATTGCTATTATCTTCTTGCATTATGATTTTCATAAATTAATTTTGTTTTAAAAAATCAAGCCTTTTCCAAATGAGAATAAATTTAAATATCCAATGTGTGAGTGTGAAGCTGATGTCAGGACCCATGCATAGATATAATTTTAAAATTCTAAAATCACAGAATCAGGGAAATAAACCTTAAAAAATTAAAAATGATGGAACTGAACTTTTGGGTCACTTAATCATTCCCCTTGCTATTCATGGAGAATCCAGAAAGTAACTTTTGTTTTTCTTCTTCTAAAATTAATTATCATTCTCCCCTTATATTTATTTATTTGTTCATCCACCCATTCATCCATTCACTGTTTTAATCTTTTATTTAATAAATATTAGGCACCATTTAAGGGCCTGGAATACTGCTTAGCACAGGGGCATGGTTGGGTCAGGGGCCAAGGGGGTGGGGTATAAGGGATATCTGTAATACTGTCAACAAAAAAATAATAAAAATAATAAATATTAAAATCATAGTTTTTCTAATACATTCTAGTTTAATAGAAGAAAAAAACCAGTTAATAAATTAGCATAATATGACAAAATATGTATTATAATAGAATTATGGACAAGATATATCTTATAATAGAAGTATGGACAAAGTGCTGACTAGATAAATCACAAAGGCTAATGAAATATGAAGTGATAACTATTTGAATACTTCCAGAAGAAGAGGATTTCAGGCAAAGGTAAAATGTACACAAGAATAAGGAGATATGAATGGGCATATCAAATCCTACAAGTATTAATTAGGTATAGCTGGAGTTGTGCCTATGTGTCTTGAGAGGCTTTGGGGACATGGAGAGATGAAGCTGGGTGGGTTGAGGACTAATTGTGAAGGACCTAGATCACCAACAAGAATTTACATCTCTTTTTGTAACAGAAAACTCTTATAGATTTTTGTTTTCAGGATAATGGTGGCAAAGAGGAGGAGGGCTACAATGAACAAGACAAATCAGAAGACAAATTAGGAAGTTATTGCAAAAAAAGCCTTGATGAAGATAGTAACAGCCAGACAGAGAGTTGGAAAGAGAATAAAAAGATGACTAGGGTCTAGAAACTGATTAGAAATAAAATATATGGGGGGCATTTATGTTACCATTCTAAAAATATTCAGTGGGTCTATGAAATTAAAAGGCAAGACTTTCCACATATTTGAATAACATGAAGAAAGTGGAAAACTAGAAATGTTAAGCAGTCTATTCTCTGCCTGCTCCATGCTTTATCTCAAGGATATTAAGCTCCTCTACATTTTCCCCACCTTCATCTTTTGTCTTCAGTCACATGTTTCCATGTGAGTCATGATGCTGACCCATGTCATAACAGTATTGGCTCTTATATAAATGCATAAAGTCAAGTAAATGTAGTGACCAGAGTGAAATTTTCTGCTCCTTTTCACACCATAATTTTAGTCTTAATATTTTATGGTTAGGGAGGAAGTGGCCAAGTTAGCAGTGAAAGGGAAAAGAGGGTCTGTTCTTAGTACTAAAAGACTCAAGTTTTTTTCAAAATTGGGAAATAGCTTTTTATAGTATGACTAAAGGCCCAATGCATAAAATTCATGCAAGAGTAGGCCTTCGCAGCCCCAGCTACCTTGGCCCTTGCAGCCCCGGCTTCACCTGGACATTCATTCCACTGTTCAGCCATTTGGTCGATTTGCATATTATGTTTTAATTATTATAGATTAGTTTTTACCTACCATGAGCTCTCTAGTTTATATAAGAAATTTATGTAAGAAATGATTTATATTACCAAAACCCTTTGTTATCTGATTCTAAACTACTAGCCACTCTTCCATATGATTATTGAATAATACTGACTATATTGAATAATATTAAATTATCCAAATATTTGAAATTAAAATAGTATATGCTTTATATAATATCTGGGATACTTTTGGAAAGATAAATTAGAAGTCTAACTTTTGTCCTAGCTGGATTGGCTCAATGGATAAAGCATCAGCCTATGGACTCAAGGGTCCCAGGTTCGATTCCCATCAAGGCACATGCCTAGGTTGCTGCAGGCTCAATCCCCAGTAAGGGGTATGCAGGAAGCAGCTGATCAATGATTCTCTCTCATCCGTGATATTTTAATCTCTCCCTTCCTCTCTGAAATCAACAAAAGAATATAAAAAGAAGAAATATAACTTCTGAAAGTCTATACTGGTGGTTGCCAAACTGCGGTCATGAGCCACATGCAGCTCTTTGGCCTCTTGAGTGTGGCTCTTCCACAAAATATTATGTGTAGCCACGCATGTACAGTGTGATCAAAACTTCGTGGCCCATATGCAGAAGTTGATTTTTGGCTTTCAATCACTGTACTGTTGATATTTGGCTCTGTTGACTAATGAGTTTGCTGATCACTGGTCTATATCTATAAAATATCATAAATTACAACTGAAAAAGTCATGGATCCCATTTTGACCATTAATAAAGATTATACAAATGATGAGCAGAGAACAGCAAAGATGGCTTGAGATGAGAATGGCCATGCGTTCTTGACCCATACATTGACCATATTACTCTGCCATACTTATCAGTATTAAAGTATGCATGAGTAAGGTTTACCAAATTATAAATTACTGTAGACATGGATGCTCAGATAAGCCTATGAACTGTTAAGATTGCAAGTATTAAGTCTTTGAATTCAAATTGAATACTACTGCATAATACTGTTTCTACAACTATTTTACCCTTTTATGTTAAAATGATTGTCTGCTGTTTTCTACATACTTTCCCCTTGATCTTAATGAACTCTTTCCTTAAGTATGTGCAGAATACTGTCTAAAATATTTATGAGAAACGCTTACTATACTTGTATCAGTTTATTATAACACCTGTTTATTTTAGGTCCCATTTATGGGTATGTGTTTCTCTGAAATAAAAAATGTTCTAAGAGTTTATAATCCTCTAGGAGAGGTACAAAACTATTGCTGTTCTGAGCTTTTATGGAGGTAAAGGAAATTATTGTCTTGCTGTTGAATTTTCCCTTTCTCCCAGGTTTGGTTCCTGTAATAACCTGTTGAACAGTGGAGTCCCTGACATGTGTTTGTTCCTTAGGCAAACGTGTAAAACTCTTCAAGTTCGAGTGGAGGAGTAGAAAGAGAAGGTTTCTGCTGTGCCTGATGACAGTTTTTTAATATTCACACTCAAAATATTCTGGCTCCACCATGGAGCTCTAGTATGGTGAATCCTAATGTTGGTCGGATTCTAAGGAAGGGACAGAAGTATCGTTGAGGAGTAAAGATTCAAAACAACTCCAGAAATGAGTTCTCACCTCGGTTTATTTCTCCCAGAGCAGCAGGTGTGTACATTGTGTTACAGGATTAACTGCAACCAACTCTTCCTTATAGTCCCCATTAGCATTCCAGGGGCCCCTGATTGCAGAGGAAAGATGAACTCCATATAGCTTTAGGGAATAGAAGGCAAAGATCTTCCTCTGTGGTCAGGGAAGAAAGGCATCAAAATATCTTTATTAAAAGAAGGGGGCATCATTCTTTGAACTATGATACCCACAAATTGAACAAATTGGCCACAAATAGCCAATATATCATTATTGTGAATTTAATATTACCACCTACAATAGCCCTCCAGTTGACACAACGGATAATATAAAACCCTGATTGTATTAGTGGACCCTTATCAGCGTTCAATCTGCCTATTAATTTTGAAATGAGCATGAAAAGTATTATACCATTAGGCTTTCACTGAGTTCCCATATCCCAAATGATGATTCTACCTTTACCTAATGGTCCATACTTTCTATATTTAAATTGCCCTATAATTGAATCAGCTATCTCAGATCAGCATCTAAGCAATTAGAAATAGATAAAGTTAAAAATTCATATTTTGATCAACTTTGGGAATTTGTGACTACTGAATTTTGACATTATTATTTTTTAAATACATTTCATTGATTTCAGAGAGGAAAGGAAACATTAATGATGAGAGAGTATCATTGATCAGCTGCTTCCTGCACACTCCCCACTGGCGATCGATCCTGCAACCTGGGCATGTGCCCTTGACTGAAATCAAACCCAGGACCCTTCAGTCCTCAGGCCAACGTGCTGTCCACTGAGTCAAACCAGGTAGGGCTTAAGCATTATGAAAAACAAACAAACAAACAAAAAACACCCAGAGATGAATATATCTGGGAAATAGAAAGGAGAAAAAGTAAAAGCACCAACATATTAAATGTCCCTGTCTAGATGCTTCCCTATTCTTCAGAAATTAATTTAGTTTAGCAACTTGCAGAAAGGGAAGTTTTTTCAGAGATCTGTCATCTCTAAACTTCATTTTATGGGAAAAGATAGGCATGGAGATGAGAGAGGATGTTCTACTTCAGGAATGGTACTAGCTTTGTCTTCCTCAAGTTCTCACCCAAAATGACAACAACATAATCTTTTTAAATTTTTTTTCTTTATTGATCAAGGTATTATATATATGTCCTTATCCCCTCATTGTCCCCCACACTTCCCACTCATGCCCTCCACCTCCTACTGTCTATATCCATTGGTTAGGCTTTTATGCATGCATACAAGTCCTTTGGCTTATCTTTTCCCCCTTTCCCCCAACTCCCCTACCTTCCCTCTGAGGTTTGATGATCTGATCAATGCTTCTCTGTCTCTGGATTTGTTTTTGTTCATCAGTTATGTTGTTCATTATATTCCACAAAGGAATGAGATCATGTGAAACACAAATATCACATGATCTCATTCCTTTGTGGAATATAATAAACAACATATTCTTTATTCAGTCAGGTATCCTAAAGAAATGCTATTACTAGGAACCACTTATATTTCTAACTCAAACAAATCAAAAGGATAAGAGAAAAACATTGCTCTTTTAGTCATCTCTAGGTTACTAAGATGAATTTTTTAAGATTCTGCCCTTTTTTTTTCCCCAAAATTCCACTGTACTGAAATTCTGCTTTTAAGTATACTTTTTACTGCTTATTTCTACTAGCCCCTAGATGTAGAGAGGCTGAAATTCTTGAGAAGTGTGATACTCTAGCAGATTTTAACTTTTAAATTAAGCCTTAATGACAAAGTGGAAAGAAAACTATCATTTCAAATTACACTTTAACAAATGAGAGGTGATTCTAAAAAAAAAAAAAAGAACCTACTATCAAATCTAGCAGGTAAAGTACCTTTTAATTGAATTCAAAATATCATCTGTCTAAAAATGTGTGAACTGTGCTGGTATATGGAATAATATCTTAAAAATATCTATTCAGACATCCTCCACGTATTCAAAATAATAATTCTCCCATTTTAAGGGCTTTTTGATACTTCTGAAGGAAACATAACTGAATCCTACTATATTGCTGTCTTTCAAAGTTATCTTAATTGTGGGGTCATGTTTGACCTGCATAAACTAAAGTGCATGATGGGGATCTGGGGAAGAAGCAGGAAAGTTTTAAGTTTTCTTACTGTCCCAAACAAATTTATTAGCTGCCAGAATTGAAGTCAGGGTATGTTATGCTAACAGTGACTGTCATCAGGGAGAAGCAGTTGATCTGCCTCTGAGTGGTTGAATGTGTATAAGTGGCTATGCAAACAGTCATCTGTTTTCATGAGTCATGTAGAAGAGTTCATGGCAGGCGCACTGTACAGCTTTCAAAGTTCCAAGAAACATTGCAGGTCCATCTGTTCGAAAGATTTATTTCCAGTCAGGATCATCATGTGCACTGCATAGGAAGCTGAAAGCCATTGGCAGCTGTTGAATTTGTGGCAAAGGTCACTAGTTCTGCATTCTAATTTAGTGAGTAGGCTTTTTAGAAAAAATAAGTTTACATAGAGGTTATACCATTGATGAACTTAGGTATTCAGGGCAAAGTTTTATCCCATGTGAAATTAGTCCTTCTTAAGAAAGATCATTGTACTTTGGGGATAGAAAGGAATTAGAAGCTCATGGAATCCAACTGACTCTCGTGGAAGGTATGGACCCTGGAGATTCAGAGATGAAGTGTCTTGTCCAAATTTCTAAAACTACTAGCAGGTTGTAATGCTGGAATAAAACTCTTATCAGAATAAGACCTCTTTCTCCTCAGTTTTGTAGTATGTTCTGGTTCTCTGTAGAAATCTAGGAAGACTATATGCCTTTTTCTGCTTCCACACCCAGCTACACCTAAATATAATCAGTTAGCTACCAAAAGGCTCTCTGTTGTTTGAAATGACTTTCATCTCAATCACCCAAGGTTGTTAACATTTTAAAGAATTTATAGAACAGATAACAAGGTCATTTAGTGGAAATGCTGATTCTAGCTGAAGCATTAAACAAATAACCTTTGGTGCCTCAAATGTTAAAATAAATGATCAGACCATTTCAGCACTAGCCATTCGTAGGAAGGAAAATTAAACTTTGGTATGAAAATGCAACAGCTTTCAAAGCTGTTGGAATCACCATATCACCTGAAAGGCAATAACAGGCTTACTTTTGTATAGGTGGTATATTTATAAAGGCAATTCATATGTCTTTGACTTAACTTCATTTGTACCTAAAAACTGCCTGGTCAGCTTGCTATCGAATGATTATCCCAGACTGACAGGTGAATTTCATTTTGTAATACTTCCCTGTATAAGGTGCTTTAAGATGGGACAAGTGCATTCATGTACAGTTATGACTAGCTCAATGGCAGATTTTTTCCAAGCTTAAATGAGAAAACCTGCTACTGCAGAGTAATTATGTTCTAATTGCACATTTAGTAGACAAAAGTGAAGTGAGAGCTTAATTCATGTACTTGTAAAAGCTACATTAAAAAATACATTTGCAGTGAAGTAGCAATTATATTCCACAGAAGGAAAAATGCATTCAAATCAGCATTTAGGATGATGAAGATATTCTATTCTTCCTTTTACCTTTATTGAGTAGTTGAATTTATTTATTGGAACATTAGTTTGAAATGGTGCCTATTTGTGATATTACTAAGGGTCTGTACTAGAAAGATTGGACATGCACTGCATTTAAACCTGCCACCCACATATTTCTTGCCTTCCAATTGCTTAAATAAATAATGTTCCTCAATCCAAAAGTAAATGTTTCCTTAATAACATGGGTATCCTAGTGAAAATTTAGATTTTAAAAAAATGAAATTGACTAGTAATGTTCAAAATGCAGTCTGCTATTATTGTGTGTATAACAGTCACAGGAATGTAAGTATTATTCAGTAGCTCCTCATAATAAGATTTTAATGATCATACTGAAAAATAAAACATATTATTTTGTGAATTTAGTTAATATGATATAACATTCACATTGATGCTGTGGAAATTTGGCAGTGAGTTCACAATTTTATGTAAACTGACAAACTGAATGACTGAGGTTCAAAAAAAAATCAAAGAAAAATAATATCAGAAGAACCGTCAATAAATAAATAAATGTACAAATCTTCATTTTGTTTTGGCATCATTGTACCCTATTTATTTTTTAAGCCTAAGTAGTTAGAGTACAGTGCTAATTTCCCAAATATTTGTCCTGTATGCAAAGTCTGATGGTAGCTAGCCCCTTGGAAAGGCAAAGGATGAAAAACAATAAAATTATGTGCCTTTGAAGACTAATAATGTATGCTCAGAAAGAATTAGGGGCAATTGTGAATACTTGTTACCACTTGATATGCTTATTATGTGCCTAGAACTGTTCTAAACATTTGACCCATTAACTTCTCAGCTCATACACCTCTGTGACATAGATATGAATATACCTGTTTTACTCAAAGCCATGTACTGAGTTATCAGAACTGAGCTTAGCTTAACTTTGAGATACATCTTTTTTAGCCACTGATCTGTATCACCTTTTCTGGAAAGAAAGATTCTCTCTCTCCCAAAGTTTTCCAAAAGAGTGGTGCTTTGTTCTAGATGAGTGAAAGAATATGAAAAGAAAAAATTGCAAGATCAGTTACTATAAGATGCAGAAAATTAACTCTAATTGAGTAAGTCAATAATTGTAGAAGAAATAATAATGCCCCCTCTAATATGTACCCATATCTTTTGTGTCTTTCTTTGGCAATGACTACCTCTTAATTTTAAAAAGTGTTTAACTGGACAGACACTTTGCAGGAATTACCTGATTTCATCAAAGTAGCAAAATTATAGGGGCTGATAATACCCTTCCCATATTACACATGGGAGACTAAGGCACAGGAAGTTTAATTTTTGCACTGGGTGGTGGGGGGGGCGGGTCTTCAGCCTGGTCTATGCCCTCTCCCAGTCCAGGAGCACTTGGGGATGTCCGAATGATGGCTTAGGTCTGCTCCCTATGGACCATTTCTCTTCCCCTACTGGGTGTGGGCCTAAGCTGTCAGTAGGCCATACTTACCACCGTGACAAGGTGAGAGGCTCCTGCCATCACCGCTGAGCTTGCCAGCCTTGAGCCCAGCTTCTGGCTGAGCAGTGCTTCCCCTATGGGAGTGTACAGACAAGCAGGAGGCAGTTCCTGTGTTGAGCATTTGCCCTCTTGGTGGTCAGCGTGCATCATAGTGAACAGTTGTCCTGCTGTTCATTCAACTTGCATATTGGCCTTTTATTATATAGGATATGATTTGGATCTTACATATTAGGTAATGAAAACTGGTACCTTTATTCAGAAGCATCCTATATAATAAGAGCCTTATATGCTAAGTGTCTTGTTGTCTGGTCAGCCATTCAACCAATCAAAGCATAATATACTAATAATATGCCTAAGGCCACTCAACTGCTCGCTATGATGTGCACTGACCAACAGGAGGCAGACAGTTGATCAGTCTACCAGTTTCTATGACATGCATTGACCACCAGGGGGCAGATGCTCCAACCAGTAGGTTAGCTTGCTGCTGGGGTGCTGCTGATCAGTACTGAACAAGATGGGCTGGACATGTCCTGGAGCCCTCCTGCAGTCCCTTCCTGGTTGGACAACCTCCTATGTCCCTCCCCAGCCCTGATTACAAACCAGTGGGCTCTCTCAGCCTGGCTTGCAGCCTCTTGCAATCTTGGACCCCTTGGGGATGCTGGAGAGCCAGTTTTGGCCTGATCCTGCAGGCTAGGCCCAGGGACTCCACTGGTGCATGAATTTGTGTACTAGGCCTCTAGTCTTCTATAATTTTTAAAATATTTGGTTTTGCCATTTCATTTGCTACAAAATCTGGAGGTTGTCAGGGAGGGTAAACACATTTGTAGTTATAACTGTATTGAAAAGGGCAAGTTATTACTTAGCCTTTGTTTGAATTCCCTAAATGTAATCCTCTGACTTGTTAGTATAATCCTTTCATCCTACTTTTAGTGGCTTTCTTGTTAAAAATGTATGCAGTTAAAAAACAAAAGTTTTAGAGATTCTAAAACTTTTGTCTTTATAGTACTTAAGTCTTCAAAGCTAGGTGATTATATAAGCATAATATTTGATCCTCATAGCACCCTATGGATCCCCACTCCCCCTTTTTACATATGGAAAAACTGAGCTCTCAGTGTGAACAGTATTACTGCTACACTGACTGAAAATCCAGAATGCTAAACTGCATGACCTTTCAATCAAAACCCAATCTAAAACAATTGTCCACTTTCTGCCGAAACCAGTGTGGCCCAGTGGATAGAGCGGCGGCCTGCAGACTGAAAGGTTCCAGGTTTGATTCCGGTCAAGGGCATGTATCTTGGTTGCAGGAGCATCCCCAGTGGGGGTCGTGCAGGAGGCAGATGATCAATGTCTTTTTCTCATCGATGTTTCTGGCTCTCTATCCTTCTCCCTTCCTCTCTGTAAAAAATCAATAAAATATATTTAAAAATAAATAAATAAAACAAGTGTCCACTTTCATCTGATATTAGAAACAACTTATGCCCTACTCTTCACCTCATAAAACATACCAGAATATACTAGCATTTAGGATTAATAAACAAAGAATATTTTATAAAATTACAGTGTGAAAAAATAACCTTATGTTCCAACCCATGCTTATTTCAATAATTATTTCTTTTAGTCAGTTTGACATTTTGATTTTCTAGCAATTATTTTAGCTGATAAAAACTGAGTGTAATAAGAATATATGCATATGATATTCCTGAAGGTTAGGATTATATAATTATATTTATACTAGAGACCTGATGCATGAATTTTGTGCACAGGGAGTTGGGGGTGTCTCTCAGCCAAGCCTGGACCCTCTCCAATCTGGGACTCCCTTGAGGAATGTCGGACATCCCTCTCACAATCCAGGACTGTTGACTCCCAACTGCTCGCCTGCTTGTCTTCTTGATTGCCCCTAACAGCTTCTGCCTGACAGTCTGATCAGCCCCTAACCACTTCCTTGCCAGCTCTTTCCCCCTAACTGTCCTCCCTGCAGGCCTGGTCTCCCCCAACTGCTCTCCCCTGAAGGCTTGGGTGTCCCCCAACTGCCCTTCCCTGTAGGCCTGGTTGCCTCCAACTTCCTTCCTCTGCCAGCCTGGTCACCCCTAACTGCCCTCTCCTGCTGGCCTGGTCCCTCCCAACTGCCCTCCTCTGCTGGCCATCTTGTGGTGGTCATCTTAGGTCCACATGGGGGCAGCCATCTTCGACTATATGGGACCAGCCATCTTGTGTGTTGGAGTAATGGTCAATCTGCATATTACTCTTTTATTAGATAGGATGTGTTTATATGTTTGTATGTATACATATATGTTTTCTCTACTGAGATGGAGAAGAAATTTGTTCTAGGTACATAAGCCTGTGTGTTATACTGTCGAGGTGGATACCTATTTTTAAATTATTTGAAAACAAAGTTTTAAAATATAATTAGTTGAGAGAATCACTCCTGAGATTTACATAAAGCAGCAGAATGAAGTACAGTGGTACCTCGATATATGAGTTTAATTCATTCTGTAACCTTGAGGCATGGGAAACTATGAGATGCTCGAGTCGCGGTAAACTGGTGGGTCATGTGCAGCCGGCCGATCCTTGTGATTACTCCTATCTCAAATGTTGCTCGTATTTCAAAGCAAAAATCGCTCGCTTGACAGCTTGTATCTCAAAAATCTCGTATGTTAGGGCACTCGTATCTCGAGGTACCACTGTACTTAGCTTAGCTTGGAATGAAGAATGCATCTATCTTACCCACCAATCGATGACTTAGGAACTGGGCTTGAAGTGACTCAAGAGCACATACCCTCACTTTCATAGTCATGACACCATGTCCCTCCACTTGCCTATGCTGTGTCCCTGCTGAGGCTAAACCATTTGTTCTCTTGTAATCTTTTCCCCTGCCCCTCTGTATCACTTCCTCTTTTTCTGTCATTCCAACCACCAGTTTTACAAGTATGATCTTATATTATGCTTCATAATTTTTGCCTACTAAGAACTTTCAGAAGATGCAAGTGGATCTTTTTCAGTCCATAGAAATCAAATATTTGTTGAATTAATGTTTAGCAAGAAAGTTTGTAATAATAAAATGTTTATATTTTTCAAAATCATCATTTATCTCCATTAGCAGTCTGTAGTACAATGTCCATAGAAATAGACCTATTACCATCCCATGTTCTTCTTACACTGACACTCAAAATGGAAGCCATTCATAGCACCTGACCACTGAATGGCAAACTGATAGTGAACTGCTGCCCTATCTGCTCCCGGCTCCTAGAATCTCTTGAGGTCAGGGAGCCCTTTACCCATGTTCACTTCCTCCCAGAGTTCCTCTATGCATGAGAGTAAGGAATGTCAAATGTACAGGGAGAGGCTCCTTCCATGGGAATGAGGTTCCACCACAGAGACACAAAGGAATTTGTGAATTTTACATCTTCCTTTTGTGGTATAATTTGAGACTAGCTCTGATAGAACAAAGTCTAGAGGAAGCTTTTTTTTGTTTGTTCAAAGTTTTTCTTTTTCATAGTTGATTAAAAATATAACAAAAGCAAAGCAAAAGAAAAATAGCCATTTTGTAAATGTTTTATGAAAGGAAAAATAACTATGCCACTAATTGGAATGAAATCAAAGCATTCAGAATAATTTTTAAGAATTCCACTTTGTTACAAACATTGCTAGAAAAGGACTGTTAGGCAACTCCGAACACCTTCATGAATAATTAATTTTCCTGAAATATAACTTAAGTCAAATAAGCACAAAATTTTTTTTCAAATATATTTTATTGATTTTTTACAGAGAGGAAGGGAGAGAGATAGAAAGTCAGAAACATCGATGAGAGAGAGAATTGATCAGCCGCCTCCTGCACGCCCCACAGTGGAGATGTGCCTGCAAGCAAGGTATATATATGCCCCCGACCGGAATCGAACTTGGGACCTTTCAATGCACAAGCCGACGCTCTATCCCCTAAGAAAAACCGGTCTCGGCAGCACAAAATTTTTTAATCTATTTCAAGAACGGATGTTATGGAGTCCATTCCCAAGGGCTGGGATGATGTATTTATGATCTCTGGATTATGTCCTCCAAACCTGTGCAAAGAACAGGAATTCCTGACTCATTATTTGGATCTGAGAGAGATAGTATTACCTGTTAGGAGTTTCCTGGTCACAGTTGGAGTCATTTAGATAATTCTGCAAGTGGTTCTAGAAATATTGTGAAATGATAAAGAGAAAAATATAGGTGTAATTTTTAATAAGCTGGGATGTGGTAGTCTTTAAAATGCAACAATTTCATATAGCACATACCAACATTTTGAATTATATATTAACTTCTAATACTAAATTGTCTTTGAGGATTTAAGATTATAACTATTTTATGAAATTATTATATTCTCTTCTTCCTTTGTAGGTAACCCATTAACAAAGAATAAATCAAGTGATCCTCAAGGCCGATTATCTTGAACATATGCATAGAAACTTAACTTCTCTGGTGGTCTTGAAGGAAGATTTTTATACTGCTTTGAAGTGGCACTCCAGACTCTTATTTCCAAGAGATTTTATGGCTCGTAATCAGCATCTTCTTGAAATCAAGACTTTAAAAAAGTCAGACATGAACTTCTGTGTTATGAAGAGTTCATCAGATTTGAACTGTGTTCAACTTGTAAAATTGCACTTCCTAAAAGAATTTGAAGTCGTCATCTGAAGAGTTGGTGTTTCCTGGGAATGTCAGAGACACTCGTATTTGGGGCTCCTGGCTCCAAATGTGACTGCTTTTCTTGCTCCTGAAAGTCTCCTAAATGCACTGGCCTTCTGTCATGGATGTGTCTGGTCCTGTGTTCAGTGGCTAGTGGGACTGTATATGGTTTTAGTGACATTTCCTTAGCAAACTCCTCCGGCATGGTGTGGACTGAGATCATTTTATTTGTATCCTAATCTTGGAGCTCTGAAAGCCTACATGTTTTAACATCTTCAAGTTGCTTTTGTTAAAAGGAATGGAAAAATATATCCATTGATAATAATTATTGTTGGCAAGTAATAGTTATCTGAATACATCAATCACATAAGAATGTATAGACTAGCTGACATGTTTCCCCAAGGCTAACACACTACTGCAGCTCTGTCAATTAAATAGGTAGTAGTTAAAATTGAATTACCATTGTCATAGAATACTATTTTGTACCTCTAGAGCACTCTTTCTTTCTTCCTTTCTTTTTTAAAGCGGACTGTTTTTGTTTTTTTGGGGTTTTTTTATGTTTACTTTTTTTCCTTCACAGAAATCAGCAGTGAGCAGTCAAGTACTGAGTTAGGTAACCGTCAGTTTCAAAAATTACCAGGGTTGCATGTGGGTTTCTGATTTCTTAGCTTGAAAGTTATTCATTTACATTCATTACATTTTAAAACTGTTCTTTCTATCACCTTTTAGAAGACTGTCTCTTGCTTGATCCCAATGACTGTTTGAATGCTGTTTGTCCAGTCTGTGGATAAAATAAATTACTCATTTTCCATGGTATCAAATTTATAAATATTTGCTTATAGTTGTCCCATGTAAACAATTTTTTAGGTTAGTTTTTGCTCACATTTTTGTAGTAATTTTAACATTTGTGGGTTTTAGTTCTACAGGAAAATCATATAAATATTTAAAGGCCTTAAACATGTATGTATCTTTTTTCCTAAGTTATTACAGAATGTATACTTTTATACTACATTTATTTTGTTTCATTTATGGTGTGAAGGGAGAGAAGAATGGAAATTGCTAAGCTATTCTGTAATAATATTGTATAAACTTACAGTTTGAAGGGAGGTAAATGGAGGGACTTCTTGTTTTACTCATCTTATACTAATGGGAAGATTCTTCAGAAATTGTCTTATTAGAAATTCCATTATGTTAGAGAAAGTGTGGACATCTTTTGTGTTTCTAAAACTCACTGATGTGGCCAATTGGGTATATGTTGGTTTCTATGATGGAGGCTGAGCCAACTGAAGACCCTTGGTCTGTTAGTTGGTAACTTCCGAAGACTGATATAAACTTTTCTGGGTAAAACCACTAAAAGTGGTAAAATTTGTTAAAAGTTAAATTTGTAAAGTATGCTTTTGACATTGAACTAAACTATACTGCCCTATAAGTCAATGAAATGACTTATTCCTTTTATTTAATTATCCATAAAACTAGATGGCTCCACATGGATTTTGCAATGGTTCAATACTGTATGAACATTAAGACAGGAATAACAGTTGTGCTGGAATTTCTGCATCAATTATATCATTAATTTGTTTGGAACAAAGAAGAAAACCATATTACTTTTGAAATGATGAATTTTTCCTGGGTTGGTTTGAAATTATAGATCATGCCTCTCATTTATTAAACCGTGTTCTTTAAAACAACACTGAAAAGTCTGTACTATATATGTGTAATAACATGCATATCAATGGAAAAAATAAATAGAATTTCAAATATACTAACTAGATTATCCCCAATAGAATACTGTTGTGACTATTCAGAAAAGTGAATAAAATTGGGATATAAAATAGACTCTCTTTCATGAGTTACATTTGGAGAATCTGTTTTCTAGGGTTTTATTTTAAAAGCACTTCAGTTACAATCAGGAAAACCTCTGAATTTATTTGGAAACTGACATAGTTTCTTCAATTTTTAAAAAATGGAAATCCATGGCAAATCTTGCCATTTACACAGGTTCTAATATTTGATAGTTTAAGATTTACAAGAAGTTATGAAAATAGCACAGAGGACTCCGTGTGCCCTTTCTCTGTCATCCCCCAGTGATAACATATTATAAAACCATTGTCAACCAAGGCCATGATATTGGAAGAATAATACTATTAACTCAAACACAGACCTTATTCAGATTTCACCAGTTTTCATATGCACTTTGTGTGTGTTTATGTGTGTGTGAGATCTTATTCCTTTTGAACAACGTGGTCCCTATCAACTTTAGTATGCCAGGATGTGGATTGAAGTATGAAAGTATGTATGGATGAGTAATTAATTACTTTTTTAAGTTACTATGAGTCTCTCTCACATTGATGTTTCTCTCCTCTTTCTTTTTCTCCCCTTCCTATTTCCCTCCCTCTCCTACCTCCCCCACCCTTCCAGTCTCTAAAAGTAACTAACTACTTTTTAAGTACTATTTTTGGAGTAACATTCTATAGATTTTATTTTTATATACTTTTGTTGCCTTAACACATAAAAACGTCTAGTTTTAACACCAGATAGTATCATGTATATGACTTTAAGTTTGGTATTGGTTTTGATGGGTAAGAGGAGATCTGAATATTTGTGTCTATAGTTGAGTTTAATCCTATTCTTTATTTGCATTGGCAAGTCTTATGCTACTATACTAATGCTATTCAGGTGGGTTGTGACTTTTGATAATGCACTGCAGCTAATAGCACAATAACTAAATAGGACTTGTAAAAAGTTTTTTTTTCAATTTATAGAAGATACATCAATCTGAAAGAATAATTTATGCAAATATATCAACTGGTATTTTTCATTATTCAACTTTTCTCATTTGGACTCACTTAATTTGAGAGAATTAGAATGATGGCAGACACTTCGCTTAGAGAAACTGAAAAGTTGGGAAGATATATACTGGATATCTCTTGCTCCCCTTACCCACATAGAGAACTCATAGATCATGACTATTTTTACTAAGGTACAAATTTGTCTATTTGCCTTTCTTTCTGTTCTTCCTTTCTCCCTTTCCATCTTTCTCTTTTGTTCTGTATATAGAATGCCTTAAAAAACAGTAGAGATACCACTATCTTCTTTACTGCATTGTGAAAGACTACAAAAAAGTAAACATAAAAGGGACTAAAACATTCAGGGGAGAGTTAATGTGGGCCTGCGTTTAGGCTATTAGACTGAGAAGAATGTGAAACAATGGGTATGAATCCTGGTTGCAATTTAAATGATTTGAAGATACCAAAAATTATCCATGTCCTATCCTCTAAGATTCTTTTAATCATCTGGGATTAGAGTCTGGAGATTTATTATTTATATATTGTTAATGCTCGCTGGAGAATATTTTTCCCCATTCATTTTTAGAGAGACTGGAAGGGAGAGGGAAGGTGGAAGGAGAGAGGGAGGGAGATAGGAAGCGGGAGAGAAAGAAAGAGGAGAAAAACATCAATGTGAGAGAGACCCAATGATTGGTTGCCTTTTGCATGCAACCCAACCAGGGACAGGGTTCAAAAGTGCAACACAAGGTTCAAATATGCAACACAAGGTTCAAATATGCAACACAGATATGTGCCCTTGTCTGGGAATTGAACCCATGACTCTCTGGTGCCCAGGCCAATGTTCTAACCATTGAGCAATGCTGGCAAGTGCTGGTTATGAGTATTTTTTAAAAGCTCTTTAGGAGATTTTAAGCATCTATCATTAAGAACCACCAATTAAGGGTTTTGTCAAGGTGGAAATCAGGATTGGTAAAAAGATTGGATAAGTGAAAGGGAAATGTGAAAGAGAACTCCATAAGGTCCTGAACCTACTAAAATAGGTTACAGAGCTTTAGTTAAATATACAATAAAAACATGAATGAAAAGCAAACGGAATGGCAAGTGGAGACCATAAGTTATTGTTTAAGCATATTGAGTTTAAAATGACAAGGATACTTTCAAAAAGGTCATGTGAGATAGGAAGTGAGCAATTTTTATTTGATTTGTAATGAGAGATTATTGTTGGTCATGAAAAGAGCAGTTTCATGAAGTGCTCATTGTAAAACTGAGTTTAGCAGATTGGAGAATGAATGAGAGATTTGAAAGTGGAAATAAGGTAAATGTCTCATTCATTGGGGAGTGAAGAAGAAAAGAGCAGTGGTTATGCAGGGCAGACAGAATTGGAAGGATGCATTTTAATATGAGAGAAATAAGGTTATATACATATATATATATTGCAAGGAAGAGACGGAAGAAGTGGTTAAGGAACGAGGAGTAGAAAAAAAGAACTGATGAAGGCAGAGGTATCCTAATAATCTATGAGGAATAAGCAGGACCAAATCCCATAGCAAATCTAATGGGATATGAACAATGCAGAGGTAATTGGTAAATCTTTGGTGACCTTCGGCAGAGCAGAGTTGGTATATGATAGACCCTGAGTCAAAGAGCAATCATTGGAGTTGATTAGTACAAGGTGAGTATCGACTTGTACCTGGCTACTGAGACTTACAAGGTGAATGATTCTGAGGTCATAAATAGGTAAACATGAGAAAAATTAACTAAGCCTCAGTATCCTTATTTGTCAAATGAAACTATTTTACCTCATAGGATAATTTTGAATAATTGATGAATAATATATGTAAAAATGTTTAGCATAGTATCTAATTCATAGTAAATATTTATTAAATAGTAGTTCTTCAACTGTGAAGGATGTCAGAGTTCTGTTTGCTCTGCAATAATGCAAAATCATTTTGATAGAAAAGAATATATATGATATGAAAGGTTTTGGGACCTGCTGGTATATATGTTAAGTAGAAGAGGAAGATATAGAGGCATTATGTTTAAATAATTTTATTTTCTAAAATTAAGTGGCTACAATGTAGTTAAAGAGTAACTTCAGTGACAGGCTGAGTAAAAATATTTTTCTATTTTAAAAGGAGAGGACAGAAAGGGTTATAGGATGAATGCAAGGAGTCAGTAGAGAATGAGAAAATGATAAAGAGATGAATTAACATCCTGGAGGAAGAAGAAATAGGTGGGGTTGAGAATATTAAGTGGGATGATTAGTGTGAGTGGAATAACATTTCTTCTGTGAGATAAATGAGCAAAGATGAAGGAAGCTGGAGAGAAAGTTGAAAGTGAGGCCAAGGGGAATGATGCTAGGAGCCTAGGATGAGGAATGAGGGAAGATCCATTAATTCATTTACAAATATTTCTCCTTCCATGTGCCAAGAACTGTGTTAGATGCAGTAAAAAAATTAAGTGGTAAGCTTGACCTACTTTTCAAATGATAATCCCGCCTGTTACTCATAACAGAGAAGAGAAAGAGAAAGAGAGAGAGAGAGAGAGAGAGAGAGAGAGAGAGAGAGAGAGAGAGATGTTCCTCTTATTTGTGCATTCATTGGTTGATTTGTGTATGTACCCTGATCAGTCATCAAACCCATAACCATGATGTATTGGGAAGATGCTCTAACTAATTGAGCTACCCAGCCAGGAAGAAGTCTATTATTTTGATGAAGGTAGGCCATATTAATAATTAGGGACCTCAGTAATGCTTGAGTATGTTACAAAAGGACTTTTATAAATTGTGTATATTCTATAGTAAGGGTTAATGTTTGACTTTTCATCTAAAATGAGGTTTTCTGTTACTGTGTTCCCTCAATCAAAAATTTAGCATGATGTGTCAGTTACCCACTGCTGTGTGATAGACAACTCCAAAAATAGCAACCTAAAACAATAATCCTCAGTTATTGTGAGAGAGAGAGGGAGAAAGCGAGAGTGAGAGAGAGAGACAGAGACTCAAACTCACAAGCTTTTGGGATGTTCCAAATACGTGAGCCACCAGGGCAAGCCATTTCTTATTAAAAGAATCACTGTATGATTTAATGTACTACATATACATAGTCAGTAGTAACTGAGTTTGCTACTTGTTGACAAACTTATTTCTATCACCCCAAATCTGAGTATGAGCTGTTAGGGAAGATTCCAGCAAATGAAGCATTATTATAGTTTGTAGTGCAAATATCACATTAATCATTTTTGTTTTCTGCATAAAAAAAATGTCCTAGCTAAACAATCTGAGGGATTAAATAGCTTCTCATAATTCCCAAGCTGCTAAATAGCAGAAAGGTGTCACCAAATTACTGCTGTGGGTCTTTGCTGGTGAGTTCTCATGGAAAACATTTTTTAAAACTTTGAAGCCTTTGGAAACACAAGCTGCAATTTAAAAGTTGTTTGTCCTGGAATATATAAACAATCTATTGCTATTTCACTGCCTGACATGTCGATTACTTTACTAAAAATATGACAACACTGGTCATCTTTTATTTTTACTTTCAGTGCTTTATTTGTGCATTTCTTTGATGCTATTAAAAATTGATTTTAGGAAATTTTGAATTCTACAGTGTCCCCTCATGATAACTAATTCTGTATGGTGCCAACATCTCTAATACTAATAGACACTTAAATATTTTTTGTTGGCTTAATTATTTGTAGCATTCCTAATGACATTGTGTAACTTATTTGGCCCTCCTCATTTCACCTTAGCCTATACATTAGGCCTCTTTTCTTGTCTTTTAATTCCTATTTGGTTTTTTAAAATAATCATTTTTTCTTTTATAAAAGACTCATTGCAGTATCTTGTTTCAGAGAGAACCAAGTAGCAGTTGTAAAGGGAGGATTTGTGATATCTCTTTGTGTCTCTTACGGTTTTATTGAGAAAGAATACTTGAGAATGGGTTATAAATAATTATTTCAGAAGGAGCTTTTAAAAATCCAATTATAAGATTTTGAATTTAAGGGGCATGGGCGGGGGCAAAAGTTGCAGACTCATTTAAATGCAATGTGCTGTTTTGCAGAGTATCACATCCATTTTGGGAGTTTAACTGTGGGAGGACTTTGTAATAGCACTGTCTCCCTACAACAGTGGTCGGCAAACTCATTAGCCAACAGAGCCAAATATCAACAGTATAACGGTTGAAATTTCTTTTGAGGGCCAAATTTTTTAAACTTAAACTTCTTCTAACACCACTTCTTCAAAATAGACTTGCCCAGGCCATGGTATTTTGTGGAAGAGACACACTCAAGGGGCCAAAGAGCCACATGTGGCTTGCGAGCCACAGTTTGCCAACCACAGCCCTAGAACATGATTCCACAGATGGCATTATAATGCATCTTATGCATGTGTCCATTTAATTTCAGGGGTTGCTGCACTAAACAATAAACCAAATTTGAGACTGGGTCCAGATATATCTTGTCACTTTCTTCCCTGGTCAGTTCAATCAAATGTCATTCTATTCCATTGTATATGGACAGGATGAATTTCAACTAAAGAGAAAATTCAACCTGAGTGACAGATTTCCTCTTAAAGTTACTTTTGATTTCATTTTGGGTCTCCTTTGCTGTGAAACCACACAATGAACTGGAAATCGGGATGTCAATTCCACCGCTGCTTGCTGCTTCTGACTTAGGCTTTTGGATCAATGAAACTAGTTTCCTCCTACGTGCCTCATGGGTCACATAGGTTGGCCACTGCACACAATTCCAGGGAGCACCATTTAGGTACACCACTAGGTGAATGTCAGTCCCTAGAGCTGTGCAGTGTTCCTCTGGCACAACTGTAAACAGAAGCTCTGCTGAGTCTCTCTATTGTGAAAGAACTATTTGCCTCCTGCTTTGTTTCAAAGGACTATAAAGAATAAGAGTGACAGGTTTTTGATTTATGATTTCAGCACTAGATGACGGCATTGCAGAGAATTGGGCCATGAACTTATAAGTTCTGACCCTGAGGAAACCAATTACTTAACCTCTTTGAGTCTCATCTGTGAAAGATAAATAATAATATCTTTTTCTCTACTGCCCAGAACCATTGGAATGATTAAGTGAAAGACTGCTTAATTCTCTGCAAAGTTAGAGCTAATAGATAAATACGTTCTAATATTATGATCATTATTAGAATGTGTCAGAGAGGACCCATGGCACTGGATGCTGTTGGCAACATCTATATAACATTTTCTATCAGTGAGAGCTCTAACACTGCACTGTTAATTAAAGCAGCACCCTATTACACTGTGGTTCTTATACATTTTTAATATTGTTACAAATGGAAACACATTAACCTTTAAGTGTTCATAGATTTAAGCAAAAACTATAATCTAAGCATAGAATCATAGTTATTGAGGTTAAAAACTTGTAATATTTGGCCAATGGTATATTTTGTTTATTTCACAGGGCTATCCTTGAAAGATAGTGATTATTTAGAATAACCTGAGGACATTTTTAAAAGCTAGATTTTAATTTTGCACTTTCAATAAGGTATATATAATCAAAGATTCATATCCAATATAATAAGGAAATAGAATTAGAGGTTTACTATTTGAGTACTCAAAATTACTTGAGTACTCAAAATTATGAATGAAAGAGGATATATCATAATAGATACACAAAATGCATAGGTTCATAAGAGAGTACTATCAACAATTATATACCAACAAATTGGACACCTAGAGGAAACAGACCAATTCCTAGAAACATTCAACCTCCCAAGACTGAAATAGAAAATCTGAACAGACTGGTAACAATAAGAAGTTTTAACCAGTAATCCCAAACCTCCCCCCACATCAAATGTTGAATATAAATTGGCTTACTGTTGAATTACAACAAACATTTAAAGAAGAATTAATACCAAATTCTTAAACACACAAACAAGAAAAAAAAAGAGGAGGAAATACTTCTAAACTCATTTTATATGACCAACATTACCTAACAAAATCAGAAAAAAGACACTAGTAGAAAAGAAAATTATAGGCCCAAATCTCTAATGAACATAGATGCCAAAGAATCTTAACATATTACTTACAAACCAAATTCAATAACACATTAAAAGGATCACCATGATCAAGTGAGATTTATTCCAAGGATGCAAGGATAGTTCAACATCCCCAAATCAATCAATGTAACACACCACCTTAATAAAATGAAAGATAAAAATCATGATTATCTCAATAGGTGCAGAAAGAGCAAGTGACAAAATTCAACATTCTTTCATGATAAAAACTCTCAACAAAATGGATATAGAGGGAATAAATAACTGCTCTGATAAAGTCCCTTTAATGGTCTACCACACTTCAAATAAAATAAACACCATATTCATATTCCTTCCTCTAGCTGCTCTCTCTGTCTGGAAAGGTCTTTCCCAGAACTTCACTTGGGTATCTTCCTACATGTCATCCATATAGCTTCTCAAATGTTTCCTCCTAAGAGACACACTTCCAAACTACCCTTTCTAAAGTAGGCAACACCTTACTCTGTCCATTTACCCTACCACTTAGTTGTATTTCATTTTCCTTAAAGTTTTCATCAAAATATATTATCAATTTAATTACATTGTCTTTATATCTTCCTCCCCTTTTTGACTCAAATGTAAACCCAGGAAAGTAAGATTTCGTTTTCTTTAGCATGGTTTCTCCAAATCATAAAACAGTGTCTAGCAAGTAGCATATGTATATTCCTGCTTGTTTAAATGATGAAGTGTGAGGGAGAGAGGAAGGTGGGAAGAGTAAAAGATGAAGATGAGGAGAGACAGAGAGAAGAAAAGAAAATATGGAATTGTTAATCACTTGCATGAATAGTTGAACCACAATATAGACCTGAATGAATAACTTGTTAATGGTGTCAACTCTATTAATGACTAAACACCAAAGTCCAAACTGGGGATTGGCATATAATCAATAAATATATATATATATATATATATATATATATATATATATATATATATATATTGAGTTACTCAGTCTAGGAATGTGCTCAATAATACTTGTGAATAAATAAAGTGATGAGTGAAAATATGTCTGTGAAGCTGGAATATGGAAGAAGTAGTAAACTGCACAATCACTATCTTTAAGGATCTGGAAGGATAGAGGGTGTGGAGAGTCACTTCTTACTATGTTATATCTCTTTATTACCTTGTCTCAAATGTATGAGGGTCTATTTGCATGGAAGAAAAGTAGAGTTACACATTGGGGAATGTCTTTATTGAAACAAAAACTGTCAGTCTGCCAAATCCTCACATGTGTTCAAAGGAGCATACATAAAACACTCACAAATGCAAGAGAGTTTTCTAAATGGTGTAGAGTTAAATGAGCCTAATGCAAAAGTCCTAATGATTCCTTTCATATCATCATGGATTGAGTTGAGTGGCAGAGAAATGTTGACTATGGAATAGATGAGGGAAAGTATGTCCTCCAATTCTGACAGAAATGTTGCCTTTTCTCCTCTATCATTGTCAACATAAAGCCAAAAAGAATATCCTGAAGTTTGCAGGTGAGAACACAGCAGAACTTAAAAGCAGGGGGGATGACAACTGTTCTAGCCTCTACTACCAGGTAATCTTGCGGCTTTGCCTAGAAATCATGGCAAGGGGGCTTGGAAACAATATCTCCATATGCCACAGCTACCAAAATTATTCGTCAGATAGATCCCCTTGTCATTTTTCATATGTAAGGACTCATTAGATATGTACAGAAAAAAACATATGGAAGGAAACAATGATGCCATTGGTAGAAAATACTGTGCGATAGTATATTTAGAATCTAAAAGTTCTTCTGCAAACATCTTCCCAGAAATAGTAATGGCTGCTCTTTTGTGCAGTAGGTAACATAATTATCACTATCTTAAACCAAGCACAAAGGTATTCTCAATTGAAATTAAATATTTACTAGCTTCCTGGCCAGAGAAGGTATCTTCTTTAACTTTCCTTTTTAGTATTGAAAGTCTAGTTAGTGAGTTTCAGAAATCTTCATTCTTTTGTATAAGAGAGGATGTTACTGCATTTTCTGTAACTGTAATTTCTCTTTTTCCATTAAAGAAGACAATAGAAGACAGAGGTGTGGTTAGTGGTTCAGAACTTAGAGTTTGCACTCAGAATGACATGGGTTTCAGTTCCTTCGCACAAATGATTTATGGTCCGCAAGTCCTAATTTCCTCATCTGTAAAATTAGGGCAAGAGAATCTGAAGTTGTGAGAATTTACTGAAACAAATAGTGTCAAGCAGGTTCTGGCAGATAAGTTGTCATTATTATCATCATCAATATTATCGAGCAGTTTCCCAACTAATACATTTATTTTAAAAATGCTTTTATATTATTAGTTGAAGGGTAAAATATTAGGATATTAAGATAATGGAAACTTTCATTTCTTCACCAGTGACAATTACCAGAGTGAATAAATATCTATCCAGGTTCAAATCAGTCAAGCTACACATTTTGAAATAGAATTCATTGGTTGTTACTGAGAGTTGACTCTCTGATATTTGAAGTAAGATTTGTTGCATATTATTGTCATCTATTTATATAGTATGAATCATAATTTCTATCAGTTATTTTCTCAGGAGACTTTTGTTTTGGTTAACTTGCTATTTTAGTAGTCCATGCCTTTGCAGTGGCACTATTGGTAAAGAAGACCTACTGTTAAATGTAACATAAGAGCAAAACTGATTTTTGCTATTCAAAAATTCCATTAAAAACATTGGCCCTCCATCTTTCACCAGTGCTAATGGGAAGTTTTCATAAGAACAATAATTGCAGTTGAAAAGTGAGTGGCAGTGCTCGCTTCAGCAGCACGTATACTAAAATTGGAATGATACAGAGAAGATTAGCATGGCCCCTGCGCAAGGATGACATGCAAATTCGTGCAGCATTCCATATTTTTAAAGTCATATCAATTGATGCAGAAAAAGCATTTGATAAAATCCAACACCCTTTCTTGATAAAAACTCTCAGCAAGGTGGGAATAGAAGGATCATAACTCAATATCATAAAAGCCATATATGATAAACCCACAGCTAACATCATACTCAATGGGCAAAAACTAAAACCATTTCCCCTAAGAACAAGAAAAAGACAGGGATGCCCACTCTCACCTCTCCGGTTCGACATAATTCTGGAAGTATTAGCCATTGCAATTAGACAAGAAGAAGAAATAAAAGGCATCCAAATTAGAAAAGAAGAAGTAAAGCTGTCCTTATTTGCAGATGACATGATACTGTACATAAAAAACCCGAAGGACTTCATCCAAAAACTAAAAGACTTAATAAATGAATTTGGCAATGTAGCAGGATACAAAGTTAATGCCAAGAAATCTGTGGCATTTCTGTACACTAATAGTGAAATTACAGAAAGAGAGACTCAAAAAGCAATCCCATTTACCATCGCACCAAACAATTAAGATACCTAGGAATAAACCTAACTAAGGAGGTAAAAGACCTATATGCAGAAAACTACAGGACACTGAAAAAAGAGATAAAGGAAGACGTAAACAGATGGAAGAGCATACCATGCTCATGGATTGGGAGAATCAACATCATTAAAATGTCCATACTACCCAAAGCAATCAATAGATTCAATGCACTACCCATTAAAATACCAACGACGTATTTCACAGACCTAGAAAGAACTCTTCAAAGATTCATCTGGAACAAAAAAGACTGCGAATAGCCACAGCAATGCTGAGAAAGAAGAATAAAGTAGGTGGAATCTCACTACCAGATTTCAAACTATATTACAAAGCAACTGTTCTCAAAACAGCTGGTACTGGCACAAGAACAGACATATAGACCAATGGAACAGAATAGAGAATCCAGATATCCACCCAAACCACTATGCTCAATTAATATTTGACAAAGGAGGCATGAACATACAATGGAGCAAGACATCCTCTTCAATAAATGGTGTTGGGAAAATTGGACAGATACATGCAAAAAAATGAAAATAGACCACCAACTTACACCAAATACAAAAATAAACTCAAAATGAATACAGGACTTAACATTAGACAGGAAACCATAATGGCAGCACAATCTCAGACATATGCCAAAAGAACTTCTTCACTGATACTGCTCCAAGGGCAATGGAAGCTAAAGAAAAAACAAACAAATGGGACTACATCAAAATAAAAAAGCTTTTGCACAGCAAAAGAAACCATCAACAAAACAACAAGAAATCCCACTGTATGGGAGAACATATTTGCAAATGTTATCACTGATAAAGGTTTAATATCCAACATCTACAGCCAACTTATACAACTTAATAAAAGGAAGATAAACGATCCAATAAAAAAATGGGCAATGGACCCAATAAAAAAATGGGCAACAGACCTTTTCGAAAGATGACAGGAAGGCCAAGAGACATGAAAACATGTTCAAAGTCATAATTATCTGAGAGATGCAAATCAAAACGACAATGCAATACCATCTTACACCTGTCAGAATGGCAATCATCAACAAATCAACAAATGAAAAGTGTTGGTGAGTATGTGGAGAAAAAGAAACCCTTGTGCACTGTTGGTGGGAATGCAGACTGGTGCAGCCACTGTGGAGAACAGTATGGAGTTTCCTCAAAAAATTAAAAATAGAACTCCCATTTGACCCAGCAATCCCACTCTTAGGAATGTATCCTAAGAAATTAGAAACAACAATCAGAAAGGATTTATGCACCCCTATGTTCATAACAGCACAATTCACAATAGCTACAATTTAGAAACAGCCTAGGTGCCCGTCAGCAGATGAGTGGATCAGAAAACTGTGGTACATCTACACAATGGAATTCTATGCTGCCATTAAAAAGAAGGAATTCTTACCATTTGCAGCAACCTGGATGGAACTGGAGAGCCTTATGCTAAGTGAAATAAGCCAGTCAATGAAGGAGAAACACCACATGATCTCACTCATTTGTGGATAATAACATTATAAACTGATGAACAAAAGGATAGATACAGAGGCAGTAAAGCATCAAACAGACATTCAAATTACAGCAGGAAGATTAAGGAGAGATGGGGTACATAAGAGATCAACCAAAGGAGTTGTATGCATGCATATAAGCATAACCAATGAACACAAGACACTGGGGGGGGGGGTTGGGATATGCCTGGAAGGTGTGTGGGGGGGCAATGGGGAGATATGTATAGTATATGTAACACAATAAAAAAAATTAAAAAAAGAAAAAGAAAAAAAGAAAAGTGAGTGGCAGATCTGAAAATCAAGTATCTATGTAAGTTTGTATGTATAACATTTGCAAATGCCAAATTCCAAGAACACTACCTTCCTTGACTTCCATTGGGCTTCTTCTAGGGTCCCAGTAAATTGGATGGTAAGTTTTATTTACTCTTTTGGAATCTATTTTCAGGAAGCTGAGAAAAGTGGAAATCTGGAAATTATGCATTCAATATCACAAATATAAGCTACATAAGATGTGAGAAGTGGGCTATCTTTTATGACTATGCTTTGATCAGATTATCCAAGCATCTACCACATTGCCACTTATTCAGTCAGACCTTTGTAAGGATGGGCTATAAGAAAATATGTCACAAGAAAAAACTCACTCAGTTTTCCTCCCTACTGAACACATTAAAAGAATAATTGTTTCTAGTGACTCATTATAGAGATCATTCTTGATAAATGGAGGAAAGCAGATTTTTTGATTTGTCAGTCTAGTCTATGAAAAAGACACCACCATCGGCTGAAATAGTAACCTGAACATTTAAATCAATCCAAAAATATGTTATCTAAAGAGAAATGGTTAAACAGCCATCAATGACTTATTAACATATGCTAAGTGAAATGCAAAATTGAATAATTTTGCAGGTAGTTTTAGCTAAGAATTAGCTTATTTTATCTCTTGCTTTTCAGGTATAAATCAGCTTGGCAAAGGCATTGTAATAATTGTACAGAATATCAAGAACATTGAGCATTACTTGCCTGAGAATAAAGGAATTTATAATTTGCTAATATTCAGATCAAACAATGCTGACGGCTGATTCTTATGTTAAATACCTTTTTTTCCTATAAAAAAGTGCTTGTACTTAAAATTTATGGCATTGCTTATGGAAGAAAAAACTATAGTGCAGAGGAGAAAAAATGTCAAGATAACCATTGGCTCCATCATATTATAGCAGCATATAGCTGTTTTATGGATTTATTATACTAGTTTTAAAGGTCATTTAAATATAAAGACAATTGTCAGGTTTGGCCCTTTAAGAATTTGCTTTCAGCAAAACACATTAAGACTTATGTTAATGGAACTTCCAGGACCAAATCTAGGCCTATAGTTAGATCCAGATCCATTGACTATTTTTACCCTTTTACCCTGACTCCCACTTTGGGGTGATGACTCCAGCTCAGTCTGCAACTGGCTCTGCCAGCATCCTTCCCGTGGGAAATAATAGGCCCAGGAAACAATAGAGTACCTCATTTTCTAGAGGAAATCCTGATTTTAAAGAATCCTCCTCTATTTTCTTCATAAGTATACTTATATGTGTTACATTATGCAGCATTATTTTCAATTTTAGTAAATAAAATCATCAATAATATTTACTGGTAAATAAACATTAACAATACAGAGAGGAGGGCAAAAGTAGGTTTACAGTTGTTTATATGGAAAAAGACACATGGGTT